>CM024790.1:24041756-24274256 GCA_014281875.1 Nibea albiflora
AAACAACTCTGGTGCTGTTTGCACGGCCTTCAGAGGACGTCGTGAAGAGACAAAGGAAATAAACTCAGGTCCCCTTTAACCTCACCAAACAGGATCATCTCTGTTGGTTTTACCTGATTGTAATTTGAATGAAATGTTAATGAGAGCGCGCCGACTTCCTGCTGATGGAAAGAGACACACCCAGGCCGATTAGAAACAGCAACAGCCGCGTCACTTCACCACCAAACGGCCTCCATTCCTTTCAGAACACCTGGTTCAGAAACCCAAACCACCCACTCACCAAACACCTCTGTCTCTCTCTGTCATCATCTTCAGCAGGTGATGTTGCTCAACCGGTTCCTCCTCCTCCTCCTGTTGTTGCGTGTATACCTGACTTTTTCTTCCCTCGGGGCACCAGTGTGTGTGTAAACATCCATGAGTCATCAGCGTCACCGGAGATAATCAGTCTTCTGTCGTTATTCACACTCTTCTTTCTGGTAGTGTTTTTATAGACGGTAGGTATGTACGAGGTAAATATTGATATGATATTAAAACGGTAGTCTTGGGCTCTGCTCGGTGAGTCAACACGTGCCAGGACTGGCACAATAGACGCTGAGCTCTCTCGAAACTTTCCTACGATGACAATACCGAGCACCTGAGCTCACTTACTGACTGGAAGTGACTTCAGCACACACCCATGAGCAGGGCAGACACAGCTGCAGCTGGAGACCAACAATACAAAGCCGAGTATCCTCATCGCTCGCTCGTTAGCTGCTGTGACAAAGTTTATTTCTTTAAGTCGCTAAGCTGTGGCCTTCAACATACTTCATCACAGCTGACTGAGAGTCCTCACACGCATGTTACACGCGTTGGTCAGTCCATTCTTTTGCCTTCATGGCGGTGCATAATAACAAGGCAGTGTCAGTATCACACGCTGCCTTGAAGTCACAGGCCACTGACTCATCGGCAGCCTGCCGTTCGCTGAAACTGTAACCTTATCGCGGACTGAAATCCAATTCACTTTGTACTGATCCACCACCCCAACTGAACCGGGGGCCGCCGGGAGACGTGCATTTCGTTCACAATGCAGGCCCCGGGGTGTCGAGTGGCAAAAAACAAGAGTGTAACCGTCGGTTACAGGCGCTTCAGGTTAGGCGACGAATGAGGAACGGATCACCTGAATCGAACTCTTTGAGGTATTATCTCTCCGATCTCAACCGCTAAACGCGGCTTGCTGAAATCATAAAATCTTTGTAGAGTTGAAATCTTCTCTGGCTCTCGTGGAGCAGATCTTCTTTTGGCTTCATGACGTATGTGTGCATCAAACCACAAATCATCCCAGAGCAGGCGGCACGTCTCAGTTAATAATCATTTTTATTTTCTTTAGAAAAAAGAAACTATCACAACTTCATTTGGTTACTGTACAGTTTCTCTTCTCGTAGTCACTCAGTCTGATAACAGGTTTGTGATTTCATGCTGGAACACCAAACACCCTCCTACTAACGCACACCACTAGTACAACATGACAGTATACAAACTTTCTCTTTTTCCACTTTTGCATTTTTTTTGTTGATATTCTGGACTGAATCGTAATAGAAACCACTTCTATAAAAAAAAAAAAAAAATTGGAGACAGAGTAGAAATCCCTGACATTTCACGAGGGACGAGAGAAAGAACTCTTTGAGCGGTGTGGTCCATACAACATGCACCTGACGTGTTTCCTCTTGTGTGTGTGTGCGTGCGTGTCGGACAGCACCATAATTCAGTATATATATGTGTGTGTGTGTGTGCGCGAGTTTAAGAGGTTCCCTGCCCTACATGGGACAGAGCGGGAGAGTCGAGAGACAGTGACGGGGGAGGAGGAGAGAGAATCTAGGTCAGATTGTGGAGCATGCAGACCCCCTCACATGCGTACGCTCTCGCTCTCGCTCTCGGTGGACAGAACTACATGCATGTTCATCCGTACTCGGGACAGAGGACCGTAAAGTGGAACATAGTTTATATAAAGATTAAGGGATGTATCAAGTATGTCTCCCTGAGAAACACTTCTTTCTTCAGTACCATAAAAACCTCCTTTATCACGGCCTGGCCTGTCAACTCTTCAACACTCCCCCTGAATTAAAAACAAAAAGAACTTGGCTCATATTAAACACGCCGCCCTTCATGTAATCCCGTGATCTCTCTCACCTTGCACTGTTCTTCCATTGGGATTAAAGCGCCGCTGCCAACAATCACAGCGGCCAATTAGGGGGCCACGTGCAGGTGACATTCATGCAAACCTTTACCTTCCAAAGCCAACTTTCCACCCTGCAGGTGTGTATGTGCAATGACGTGCGGCTCTCCTTCCCTCTCCCTCTGTCCACATATACATATATATATAAATATATGAGAGTTGGTGAGCCAGCTTCACACGGCAGTCTCACGCAAACCAGTCTGTGAAGTACCGAGTGTGAGAGTGACACCTTTGTGACAGTTTGTGGAGCTACTGTCCTCCTCAGCACCCCCACCCCTGCGCTTTCAGGAGGAGGAGGAGGAGGAGGTGGAGGGGAGCTGTAAATAGGTTGTCCTACACCCTCTTAATGTCTCCCACAGTAGCACCACGAAGCTAAAGCACACACACACACACACACACACACCAACGTCACATATTGAGCTGACATGCGAGCACCAGGAGATCAGGAAAAAAAGAGAGCACGATTAGAAAAAGACAAAGTGAAGACTTATTGCCACGAAAAAATCTTTTCCTAATTAGTCGTCACGTGATGCCGATCCCTCGTTTACCTGCGTGAAGGCCTTTCGTGTTGTGTGAGGCTTAACCGCGTCGGTGTGTTGTGTTTTCCTGTTAAATTACGTCGGCTGAACAAATATTGGTTTGCGGACTCTCGCCTGATAAGAGTGATCTCTGTTAGCCCTTTTCAAGTTTCACTCGTATATAAAAACGCCTCCCGGAGGGCGGGCGGGCGGGCGGGCGGCGGCGAGCGTTAAGAGTGTGAAGTGAGGCAAGTGACAGTGCAGGTGTGCTTGAGTGTGTTTTGCTAAAAAAAACAAAAAAAACACAACACTTGCGTGAGAGAACACACACACACACACACACACACACAGGTTAAAAACCATTTGCTCATTTTACGAAGCCGTCCACTCACACAAGGTTTTTTTTAAAAAGCGTTATCTAAAATCAAACCATATCCGTGGCTGTGTGTAGAAATTTCACAGCCGCTCAAGGAAATCCTCGGTATAAAAACTTTTTTTAAGAGTGTCTCTTTTATTGTCTCTCTCTCTCTCGCCGTTCAGCTAATATTAAAAACCAGGACCTGGGGGGTGTCGACACCTCTCAGTAGAAAACAAATAAAAGAACAACCAAACAAGTTTTAAAACCTAGGCTCCACTTTCTCCTGTGCTCTGACTCCTCCTGAGGAGTTCAGAGGAGGAAGGAGGAAGGGAGGAGAGAGGAGATTACAGGACTCTCTCTCTCTCTCTCTCTCTCTCTCTCTCACTCTAAGAGACGAGTTTCGGTAGGACCGTGCGGAGAGGTATGGCCTCCCCAGAATCTCCCATCATGTTGCTCCTCAGTTTGTTGTTGGCAGCTGTGGTGCCTAAGCCAGGTCCCCCTTTGGCCAGGATAGATGGGAAGGAGGTGCTGTGGTGCTCGGGGAGTCGTTTCACCGTGGCCCCTTGGCTCTTATCGGTCCCAGGTAGGGGTTTGGGTAGGCGGCGATATAGCCATGGGTGTCTGAGGGCCTGGCTAGGGGTGAGACGGGATGAGGGGTCCCAGTCCAAACACTTCTTTATGAAGTCAGTAAAGGTGGGGTCCTCGCAGCCCTTGAGCGCAGCGCTCCACTCCTTGCTACCTGGGGGGCCTCTCATCTTGCCGCGGCGTGAGCGAGACCCCGTCAGCACGGTGGCCCCCGTGGGCAGGGTGTTGGCTCCGCAGTAGCGAGGGTGGCCCTTGGAGTTGATGAAGTTCTTTGCCCTTTTGGCCTGCTCGAGGACCTTCTGCGGGGGCATGCCCAGCAGCTCCATGACACAGGCCAGCTGGTCGCCCTCGTCCTCGCCGGGGAACAGGGGGTAACCAGTCAGCAGCTCAGCCAGTATGCAGCCGAAGCTCCACATGTCGATAGGAAGGCCGTAGCGTGAACCGAGGATCACCTCTGGGGCGCGGTAGAAACGAGACTGGATGTAGGTGTACACCCGCTGGTGTTCAAAACAGCTGGAGCCGAAGTCGATCACCTGGTGGAGAAGGCAAATGAAAGGATCGCGTGAGCAAACTTCATGTGGAAAACACGACACGGTTTAAGCACGAGGCCGTCCGGTCGTCCTACCTTGATGCCGCTGCGTCCCTGCTGTTTGAGCAGGATGTTCTCTGGCTTCAGATCACAGTGGATGATTCTGTGCCGGCTCAGGGCCTCCAGGCACTGCAGGATGGAGTGTGCAAACTTTCGGACCAGCGGCAGGCTGAATCCCTGGAACTTGTTGCGCTTGATGAGCTCGTACAAGTTCATGCTCAGCAGCTCGAAGGTCATGCAGATGTGGTTGCGGAAGGTGAAGTTTTCGAGCATGTGCACGACGTTCATGGTGCCGTTGCGGTCCTGCTTGCGCAGGTGCTCCAGGATGCGGATCTCCTCCTGCGCCTGCCGGTGGAAGCGCTTCTCGTTGCGCACCATCTTCAGAGCCAGGTGCTGCTGCAGTTTGTGGTCGTACACTTTGGCCACCTGGCCAAAGCTTCCTTTACCGATAATCTGTAGAGGGGAAACGAGAGGAGAGCGCTAACATTAGTTTCACAGACACTCAAACTGTGATCGCCTTCAAAAACCTAACAATAGGACAACGTGTGCCCGACCTTGAGGAACTCGTAGCGGTAAGCCAAGTGGTCGTGAGGGACATGAATGTATCCGCCCTGCTCGTCGTCGTAGCCGCAGTTGTTGTTGCCCCCGGCGACAGGCGGGCCTTTTCTTGGCATTGGGTCCCACGAAGTAGATATCTGGGTAGGAGTGGATCTCCGTCTGCTCCAGCGTGGTCAGCTGAGATCGGTACAGTCTCAGAGCCTGGTCGGGAGTGAGAGGGCCGCACACCTTCCCGCTGTTCCCTCCATTCCCAACTCCGTGTTGGCCGGAGGATTCACTGGAGCCCTTACTGGATTCAGTACTGTGGCCAACAAGCAAGACGGGAAATGGTGACGAACAAGGAACATTTTTTTGGCCACTTTTTGCCCTGAAAGGTGTTTCCTGTGTCTCTCTCACCTGTCTACGCTGCGCTCCTTGGACAGGCTGGAGACCGGGGCAGGTTTAATGGGCGCCTGACCAGTGGTCCCACTGTTCTGAGTGCTCGCCGTGGTTATGGCATTGATCTTTCGGTTGTTGGCGGAGTCTTCGTACATGTACTTGACCTTCAACTGGCCACCTCGCACAGTCACCTGATCCCTCATCACGGTCTTGTTACTGACAACCTATTGGAAGAAGGAGAGAGAGACAAACAGTCAGACAATGGAGAAAAAGAAAAGCCTTTGAGTAAACATTCCACTGGAGCTTATTCGTGATGAGCAGCACAACCTACAGACTAGTCATATTCCTTTATTGGCTTCGATTTATCAGATATAATCGTATAAAACAGAGTTAATGAGTCTCTCAGGCTCAGCATCTGGATTTATCTGTTTACACATCACAGCTACACGCCGCCACGGAAAGAACGCAGAGATTCTCGATAAAAACAAAAAGGTAAAACGCAGGTTTTGTTTGATACACTTCCGCTTCATGGGCAGTGAACCGTAGGATGCATCCAGCAGCGCGTGAACCAGCTCGACCGGATCTAACTCACAGGCCCACCCGCAACCGCAACTGACCCACATCCCCGCCCGCTTGTTTGCTCTCTAGCTGTTAGTAATTAGGTTAAAAAAAAGAAGGTATGAGCCATCTTTGACTTTTAATGGTCTTTAATATGCAATTAACTTCAGCGATTAACGTCTTGAAAGGACTCGAATATTTCAAGTGGGATGCAGAGCTCCTCCTGCCTGTGTGCTGAAGCCTACAACACAGCTGTTGCAGATTAGCACAAATGACTTTCGAGTGACCTGTTTGTGCCCGCAGCGTTTAAAAGTGACAGATTCATCTTTGCGTGGGCCGACCTGAGAGGTTAGGAGGGTCTCGGGAAAGCTCTCGAGCACTGCGATCCGCTCGCCAGTAAACTGCTTCGTTTTCAGCAACCCCAGGAATTCATTCCTCCTCGCTCGCTGTCTCTCCCTCTCCTCTCTCTCCCTCTCTCAGTAACCAGCGGAAAGAACCCTCCGCAAGATTATGGAGCACGAGGGAAATGACAGTCATTAAAGTTAGATTATACTCTTAAACTGTAGGAGCAGTGCGGCTGTTAATAAGACACGCCGACATAAACTCAGCGTGGCCTTCCTATATACAGACACGCTGGAGAGGCATATTTACTCTGTCTGTCTGTCTAGCTGTCTCTCTTTCACGTGCACTTCGTCTCATTTTAATGGCAGTGTGGTCTCGCCCATCGCAGCGAGGGGAAACTTTGGACCCAATGTTCTTTTGTCTTCCCGTTAAATCGCCGTGCACGCGCGGCCTGAGTGGGTCCGCTGCTCGAACCGTGTCAGCTGATAGAGACAACACGACGAGGAAATGTACGTTTGAGCGGAGGTGTTGACGCGTTCCGCTGAAAGAGGACTCAGCCTGGAGTGTGTTTGTGTTGTAAGTATGAGGTCTAAAATAAGAGCTGGAATGCAGGACGGGCTTCCATACATGTAACCATATAGTCTTAACTGATTACAACAGCCCTACCGCTGACCCGCGGTCCCGCGCAGCTGTCGTCCCCCAAAGTGTTCTACAAACACAGCGAATGGCATCGATTGAGCCCTCTCACCCGCACACACACACAAAAATCAAAGCGTGGAGGATTGCTGATTGACTGAGCAGAGAGAGAGGGGGGGGGGTCATTCAACTGACCTATGATGGAAAACTAGAGAGCGTGAATCTTCTTAACCCGCCAGGTAATACTGAGGGTGGAGAGTCCTCCGTGTGCAAATCTGGATGGTGCAACAGATGGAGAAGAGCTAATCTCTTTGCTGCGAGAGAAACAAGTACACGTAGACTTTTGTTACAGGTCGACATCAGCCAGTCGCGCGGAGATATAAGTCGACTTTGCTAAATCAGTGTCTGCGCTGTGTTCTCTCACCATCCGTACACGCTACCTGTAATTTATCTGACTAGTTTGTCCTCTCCCGCGACGAAGAACGAGGATGACATCGGTTTATTACTTTAATAGGGCGCGGGGCACGCTGCGCAACGAGTCGAACTGGGGCATCAGTCACGTTCAAGGGAGGATGTTACCTCCGCGAGCGTGACAGGAAACGCAACGAGGAAAAAACTGACCGGACTAGAACAGAGAACTAGGCCTGACGTCTGTGCAAGCCCATTGACTGAGGATTACACGAGACAGAAGGAGAGGACGGGGAGGAGGAGGAGGGGGAGGAGGAGAATGTTGATTGGTGATTTTGTTTGTGGGTCACATTTTCAAGCCCAATAAATCTTTACAATGTATCAAACCGACCCTTTTTTCCCCTGTGCTGGTGGGAGTGTCATTGTCTGTGCATGTGCATTCACGGGGAGGGAAGTACAGCGGAAAGGTTCTCACTGGGGTTGCAGCTGACGTCGATACGTTTATTCATGATTTTAAAAACGGAGAAACGTGCATCGTCAGCTCTCAAAGTCCACAGTCCAAAATGGCGTTCAAGCGACGTAAACTACGTTTACTGGTCGCCAAACCGCCGCTGATAATATTAATAATAATACATGGGTCAGTTTACTAGAGCTTGTGAACATGTTGTCAATGAAAGATGCGGGTATCCACGTCTACAGGCCTGCAGGTCAACAATGGTTCGTCACTTAGAGTCTCAGAGTGTCGATACGCCGTTCAGTAAGCGTCCTGTGAACTGTAAGCTGTATGTGAATCTGTCTCTTCACCAGCAGGCTGATAAATGCTGCTGGATCTCTGTTTACTTTGGTGAGCGGCACAAAATGGCCACTTGTGACACAGTCATGAGAACTGACCGCTGCGACACGCACGGTCGTGTCCCCTCAGGCGGTCAATCAATACTCCTCACGTGATCAGATGCTGTTCTCGTTTAAGGCCATAAAACTTTAACTGAATTACAAAAAACTGGAGAGAAAAGATAAGCTACTCGCCCGGACGAACGAGTCTGAGGGGAAAGAGGGAGGGGAACAGGGCTGCGTGAGGAATATCTCTCTGAGGAACAGGATGTCTGGAGACAGAGCATGCTCCAGCACAGGAAATACGGCTTTACTGCCTGTGTGTGTGTGTGTGTGTGTGTGTGTGTGTGTGTGTGTGTGTGTGTGTGTGTGTTTGTGTGCATACTTACTGTGTGTTTAGGCATGGGGGGCAGCCCAGACGGACTGTTTGTATCTGCTTCATCTTTAAGGATGTGGTCGGTCCTCATGTACGAGTCGTACAGACCGTCGCCGTGCCGCGCTGAAAGAGACAAAGATGCACAAAATGAATCGGCGTGATGGCGTCAAATGTGCGGACGCGGACACACTCCGGGATAAAGGCCAGAGGATGACGCTCAGAGGTAACGCCTACAGAGCCCAATCTAATCTCCATAGGGACACACAGGCCTCTGTTTGTTTAAGCTAGGCAGAGTCCAATTGATTATTTCATCAATCAACCTCCCGGCTCCGCCGGATAACTCGAGACTAAAACAAATTGTTTGGTAAGGCCCGACAAATCCCCAGAGCTCGCCCCCAGCAGCAGCACTGCTTTCTGCAGGCCGGCGGGGATGCACATTGTCCGCCAACATCCTAACCCACATTTACTGCGAACGGGCCATTATTAGCAGATACATCCTTTGTATCTATTGTGTCCAATACATTGTATCCAAGGCCCGAGCTCCCAACCTGACCAGCTTAGATACAGCTTATGGTCCCAGATCGCTAGCGCTGCAAGTGGTATTATTGGCCTAATAGGGGCAACAGATGCCTGCGTGACGACAGCATCTTTCCGTCTGCCCCATCTGTCCGTTCAGGCCGAGTCATGTAGCGCACGCACACCAGGTGTGCTCAGAAATAGAGCTCATATGGAAGGATGCGGGTGCGTGTCATCCAATAGTGCCGCGTGTGGGGCGCTCACCTCTGTGGCATCGAGCCAAACATCGAATGTGAGATGATGCAGACAGAGTAGATGGATGGGGGCGAGCATTCGGGGCCGGTTACTCAAATGACAACCTCCATCGGGCGGGCTGTTCATCTCGGCAGGCCCTTTAGCTCGCAGACAACTTGCCACTAATCTCGGACAGATTGAAACGGGTCCGAGCAGCCTGTTAGTATTCGCAATTTATGGAGCTATTGTGTCGGGTTAGCTCATTAGGAAAAGCCGAAAAACTGTGCAAAGTTTGGCGCTCCCTCCGATTAGCCCCTGAGAGTGTTGTAACCACGTACAGGTGCGTCAGAGCTCGTCAACAGACCAGCTCCGGGACAGATTAGACCTGCTGCTTGGATACAGATGCATTAGACCTTCACAGCACAGCAAACAGAGGCATTAGAGCTCCACACACACACACACATATAATATTAGCAAGCACAGACTCCCATTAGCCCTTTTGCAAACTCCTAATCACACGCCGGGGGACTCTGCACTTTCTGTACTTTGTTTGTCCAAGTAGACTTTCCCTGCCTGCTATGTCCAGCTGGCGTCCAGCTCTCCGCGGCAAAAAAGGGTAGATAACAAGGTTCAAGCAAACACACACACACACACACACGGCAGATCATGTGTCATGAAACGTGTGACACGGGGGGGTAAAGTCACAGCGTCTCTCTTCCTTCTGGTATCCTGGACAATCGATGCCAGTAATCGATTACAAACTGCAAAGCTCCAGCCGCCGCTGACACGCAAGCAGACACTTGAGATGTTTGATGGAGAGGACGCAGGCTTACAAGGAAGGAGTTAAAAATAACAGCCAGCTTCCAAAACATTCACAGGGAAGTGAAGTCCCGTGACCTGATGTGTGGAGGTCCAAAAACAAAAGAAAACATGTTTACATGCACATGAGTGAGACAGTACATGTGTCCCCTGCAAGACACACACACACACACACACACACACACACACACACACAGAGATTCAAACAACATTCAGAGACCTTCTGTTGTGGTTACCTGTTGCTATTGGGCCCTCTGGTTTTCTGCTTATTATCATCATGGTTCAGATTAAAATGTGATGCCAGCATCCGAAGTGACAACAAATAAAAAGAATAAAAATAAAGAAATCCCCCGAGTGGAGAACAAAGATTCAAAACTCAAAAAAAAAAAACCTCTTAGCTTAGACAAAAGTCCATGAAAACTCCTCTCACTGTGATTTATCCGTGTTTTTATGGGCTGGTTGTGTATTCAGCTCACTCGCCCCGGCTAACATTAGCCCCTGGCTGCAGTCGGTGGTCGGCGGTTGGGGGGTCGTTTCCCCTTCGGTTCGTTAGCCAGCCAGCTAGCTCCGCGCACAGCAGCAGCGACCACAAAAACACTCGCCCGCCCGGAGAGCCGCTCCCTCGGTTAAAAATAGTTCGAGTCCAAATATTACAGCAGCTCGGCGGTCTGACCCGTGTGCCCCTCGCCGTGCCTCTCTCTGTCGGTTCAGGGAGCCGATCCAGAGCACCATTCCCGGTGATAGCTGCGAGCAAACGGCGATGCTAGCACTCGTTGAACCTTCACCCCCCTCACCACCACCGCCGCCACCCTCTCTTTCTCTTTCTCTCTCCCCGGGTTGTGTGTCCTTCTTCGGGGCAGCGTTGAGGGGCTGCTTCGCTCTAGCCCGGGCAGGCTAGCTCGCTAGCTGTACTCAAGCCCCATGTTTTTACGCGCAGATACAGCCGTCCTCACGGAGAAGCTTCACCTGTGCCGAGTGCGACAAAGCGGCGGGGTTTAATCCGTCTTCTCCGCGGTAGGAGTTATCTTATTCGACGCAGCTGTGAGTGTGTTGTTGCTAAGGGCGTCTTCGCCGAGCCTGGAGTCAGCAGCGGGCGGACCGGAGGGAGGGAGGGAGCGGGGCGGGGAGGCGGTGCTTAGAGAGGAGCGTCCAGACAACAGGCAGCGGCCGGCGGGCGGCAGGCAGGAGGGCGCCCCGCAGCGGCCAACTGCTGGAGCTCTGCATGGAGGAGGAGGAGGAGGAGGAGGAGGAGGAGGAGGAGGAGGAGGCCCAGCTCAAGAGACACACACTGCACATTTACTTTAAAACAACTGCCAAGATTATAGATAGATAGATAGATAGATAGATAGATAGATAGATAGATAGATAGATAGATAGATAGATAGATAGATAGATAGATAGATAGATAGATAGATGATAGTAATAATCGTTAGTTATGCAAGAATAAGACCATAATATAAGATCATAAACAATAATCTAAGATGTAGTTTCACCGCTAGATCCTACACACTGGACCTTTAAGTCTATATAGTTGTTCATAACACGTATATACATACATATACATGTACATATGCATGATCTGATTCTTATCAATGGCTTCTAACTGGTAATAAATAACCACCTTAAGGTGGAATAATTATTTATACAAATGCAAATGTCGTTCGTCTGGATGTAAATGATTTTACAGTTGCATGTTTTAGATGTGCTGAGCCTGAAACAATTTATTAAATCGGTTGATCAACAGAATATGAAGTCTCATGTAACTCAGTTCATGTCTTCTCGGAGGCAGTCCAAAATTTTGGACCGTTCCAATTGTTTGACATTTTATTTTATTTGAAAGTCATCGTGTGTCACATGTAATCCTGAGAGAACAATCATATTGAAATCATAGACTAAATAAATGAACTGACAGTGAATCTAATCAGCAGTCGCAGCCTAAAGGATAAGAAGACCTGTCCCGAGGCCCGCACAGTGCTGCTGGTCACTCACATTGCAGGTCAGGAGAGCTGAACGCTGGACTGAAACTGGAGAGGGTATGGAGATCTATACAGGGCTAGATATAGTTAGGGGCAGGGCAGAGGACAGACGGAGTGAGAAGGGGAACAGGCTAAATTCAGACAGTGATACATGCTGGGCAGAGGGTGATGCTAATCTTAGCTCTTTCTCAGAGGTGAGAAGAGGGGTCTGTCTATATTTGCTGCCATAAATAAGCATACTGACACAGTTTCAGACGGCCCTCTGGGTAGCGGCCAGCCTTTAAGGCCAGCTTGGCCATGCTGATTATTCTTAGATGGTGGTGTATATAGAGAGTAGGGTGACCTGTGTGAATGCCTATAAACTGATCTGCTTATTGCACTTTCCTCTCAAAAAAAAAAAGGGGGGTTCAGTGTGTAACTGTGTGGACCATGCAGCGCTCTAATCACGGCCAGTGAATTTACAACCACAGCAAGAGATGGGACCAGGTGCAAAGCTACCTATAGGTCCCCGTGGGGGGTTGGAGGGGGTTCTGGCTGTATTTGGTCTCAGAGCTTGTGACGGACACTGACACCTGTGGGTTTATTGGACTAACACCTCATCTTGAATGCCCTTTGAAAACAATCCACGCTAAAACAACTACAGTATCAGAGAAAGTGTTGTGCTAAACCGTGTGTGTGTTACCTAAATGTCTTATCCTGTGGAGCATATCACAAAATCACACACATATGCTTACATTATGCATGTGAGCGGAGCACAGCACTTGCAGCTTAGAGGACATATTGCCACCTGCTGGTGATTTCCAAGCGATACAAGTTGGAGTTTGTGGAAGAAAACACGATGCAAAGCTCTCACTGTTCTCGGGTCATGTCTGGACAACACACTCTGCTCACAGGAAATGGTGCACATTCATCTATATTAAACTACACTAACCCCAGAAGCACTATGATTAACTGTCCGTAATATGACAATGTGCATATGATGCCAGCAATAACAGCAAATTATTGATTTCTGTGCAGCAATTCTGGCTCTAGTTGACTGGAAGTCTCGTTCAGAGATACTCTTACTGCACACAGACCAACATGGAGAAATGAAACTAGTGTAGGTTCTTTCTTTTTCATAACCCGTATCAGTCAAGGTAACGGAGGGTCACCACTTCGACCCCGTGTGATTCATGACATTCTGAGAAAGACGAGTCTGTGTGAGAAGATGTGACTGCATGAAGTGATTTTCTGCTCAGGTTAGGATTGAATACACACATTTTTTTTCGAGCCTTTTTGGGACACACTGAAATGTGAGAACGTAAACTTGAAATGCAGAAGAGGTACCTCGAGTTATGTTTCATACTACATGGCCTTCAGTGAAACCACGTCGGAAGGCAGAGACATGAGGATATGAGAACATTTCAACAAAGGGATGACCTTTTTATTTCATTTTGATATTCTGTACAGTTCTACTGCTATATTTATACACACATCTTCAATTAAAACAAAATAAATTGCAAAAAAAAGCATCAAGTCTCAACATCCTCGACGTTATAATCATACGGATGAATGAAATAAATAACACGCACCGCACGCACACAGGCACACACACCCAGACACACACACACACAGAGGGTTTGTTGGAAAGACAAATGTGCTATGGGTAGGGGGAAAGAAAAATTACAACCACCACCACCCAAGAAACAGATTTGCACACGTGCAAAATATGTAAAAGTACCCATACACGCACTCAGGCACCTGTGTGCTGACACACACCTTACATAGATACACAGGGGCACATGAAACAAAAGGCACTGCCAGCGGGAACAGCTCGGGTTTTGGGCGGTGGTGTTAAAAACAATTACCGTAAATAGATTTGGAGTTACCGAGAAGCATGTGTTTATGGACAAGAGGCCTCATTTATCAGTATTTCTATCATATGAAATAACAGATGTGTGGGCAATGGTTACAGTAAATGCTTTGGTTAAATGCGTTCATTGTGATGATACGTGCATGCCAAAGGTCTTTTCCAAAACAACCTAATTTGCAGTGTATTATATTACATGTGCGCACAATGCATGTTTTTAACACTGGATAAGTGAGGCCCAATGAGGGAGCGCTGATGACACACTCATTATAAAACACTATTCACATCGCTCTCACGCACGCACACTGCTCATACACGCCAACCAGTAGGAATGATGCCAAAAGAATATTAATATTCATCGTAATAACAACAAAGTTCAACCTTGTCACTCTTTTTTTTTCCAGTGTCTACACAATACATATGCATTGCAAACACATCATTGGTACATCATAGCCATTATCATGAATTTTATATATTTTTTTCTATGTTTTTTTTTTTTTGGGGGGGGTGGAAGGTGGGAAGATAAAAGAAAAGAAAAGCAGGAATGCATGCCCAGCCTCAGAGTTCAGTGACCTGCATCCGTTTGTGCAAACAAATAGAAACCAGAAGCTGCTTTCGTTTTTTTTTTTTTACATACACCACCTTTAATTCTATGAACGTTCAAATCCCTTTAAAATCCTCTCGTATAAATCTGTCCCTCTAAGCTTTGGTGTAAAAAAAAAAATCCTCTCACATTCAAATGCAACCCATATACAACAACAGCGTGAGATCACTTTTACAATAAAGTGTAAAATCTGTGAAGGTATCTGGATTGCCTCGCTCAGTCGGCTCCGTCTGCAGGTAGAGTTCATGCAAGGTCGGTCAGGTCGGGATTCAGGGAGCGAAAATGAAATCACAGTTAACACCTGTGAGCAGAGGATCAGTAACTGGGTCGGATTGAAACTTCCTGACAGTGAACCACCCGACGGCATCTTCGCCCGCGTCTTTTCACATTGCACTAAAGAATTCAAATGGAATGATTGGAACAGATTAAAAAAAAAGATTTTAGACAAAGTGGGCTCAAATGGGTCGAGGTGTGAGGGTGGAATTTGGTTTCTTTCCTCCTTTAGGCTTTCTTTTTAATCGACACATGCTCCCTGAGAAAAATCAGAGAATGGATCTCACTTTCCTATCGCTCCATTCTTTCTAGATCTAGCGTCCAAAGCAAAAAAGAAAGAAAGCGCAGCCTTCAGCCAACCAACCCTGACCCTGAACACCTCCCTCACAAATCCACACATCTTATTTTCCAGCAGAAAAATAATACATCTGGTGATAACCTTATACGTCAGCTCCGAGAACAAAAACATGAACACTCAAGAATGATTGTCCTTCCATCCCAAAGAGATGCTGAAAAAAAGTAATCATGCCTTCTGTTTTACTTCTATTTCTATGTGCAGGGGGGAGTAATGAGCTGAGAGAGACTCATGCATAAGTAACACTTGCAGTAGCAGCAGCAGCAGTAGCAGAAGAAGAAGGAATCTTTAAAAACACCATTGGTTATTATCAGTCCAAAATGAAATTTCAAGTCGGAGTTTCAGATCTTGCTGTGATCTTTCTGTGTGTGTGTGTGTCCTTGGCAATGAAAACACCGCTTGTCCAATCGGCTAGCAGACCACACACACCCTGTAGCCTTTTCACGTCGCTTTCAACCCCCTGATTCTCTCCTCAGGGAGTGGATGTAAGGATGGTGGAGGGGGGGGGGGGCTTGTATGCGTCCTGAGAAAGGGTATGCATCTGTGTACTGTATGTTTGGGTGTATATATATATATATGGAAGGTGGAGACAAGTTCAGCTCCAGCTCCAGTCTTTGAATAGATTTTTGGGTCTTAGGGGGTCAAAGGGTCAGTCTCTCCCTGGGTTGAAGTCATAAGGTAACAGGTGAGGGGTCAGGTGTCATGTTGTTGTAGGGCTTGTTGTAGTTTCTGTCGGTACACAGCGTATTTTTGCTCCACGGCCCGGACGCGCTCGGACTCCTCTTTCCCCAGGATGACCAGGAAGTTTTGTAGCTCAGGGACAGAGAACGCGTGCCACTGTCAAAGAAAAAAGCGAAAAACAGATTATTGTAGCACGGCAAGAAGTTTATTTTTACACCCAACAGTCTATCAGAAAGGGATACTGCCTCAGCGGCCTGTATAATTCCCATTTCATGGCAAACGAAGCGTGTAAAAATTGAATTGTGAGGAATAGCGAGGTATCACAGTCTGACTAAAGTGTGTTTGTATGCAGTGCGTGTGCCCGTCTCACCTCCACCTCTCCAGTCTCATTTTCCTTAAGGACAAAGCTGAGCTTCTCTGGGTCAGGCCCTGCTATCAACCTCAGGAGAAGAGGACGCTCACACAGTGGAAGCTTCTGGAACAGATCTGCAGGTAAAAAAAACAAACATATAACTTTGCCGTCTACTACATCTGTTTTCTGCAAAGAAGCCAACGAGTAGGTTTCTTTTCCTCACCCTGTCCGTCGCGGTGCGTCTGCCTGTACAACGCAAACTTTCGGGGATTGTCTAACACCATGAACTTCTTCAGCAAGCCCTGGATAACTTCTCTGGTGGTGGTCAGGGAGCTGATGTGGAGCTGCTTCACACAGTCGGAGGGTAAGTAGAAGGATGTTCGCTTTTCACTCTGCCCACAGTCCGTCCCGTCCTGGCACTCTGACGGCGCTTGAGTGCGACCTCCCGTCTGCCTGTGCACTCCCTCTGAGCCCGGCGCCTCCACAGCAGGGACTGTGACGGGTCTATTGAGCCTCAGGTGGACCTTAATGAAGCCTGTGTAGGATCCGTCTGAAGCCTAGAACACACAGAGAATAAAACAGTGAGAGAGTGAAGGCACCTTTAAGTGTCGACACAGTTTGTGCACTATCGCAGGACTGGGAAGAGGATACTGTACGTTTTTTTAATGAAATAATCCAAGATTTGGTGGAAATAGTTATTTGCTTTCTTGCTGAGAGTTAGACAAGAAGTTTGACTCCATTCTCATGCCTTTAATATGAAGCTACAGCCGGCAACTGTTAGCTTAGCTTAGCTTAGCTTAGCATAAAGACTGGAAACAGCTGGAAAAGGCTAGCCTGGCTCTCTCCAAACATGACAACATTTCTCGGCTGCAAAGAAATATTCCATCTCAGTGCTTGTGAGCTTTAGAGACGCCGGTAGATCCAGGCTAACTGTTTCCCCCTATTTCCAGTATTTATGCTAAGCTAAGCTAACTTTATATTTGCCGTACAGGTGTGAGTGGTATCGATCTTCTCGTCTAACTCTTGGTAAGAAAGCAAATAAGCTGATTTGCTAAACTGTTGAACTATTCCTTTAAAGTCCCTTCAATTTATTCTTTGTGTATAAAATACAAATATAAAGATGTTTTCTTCTTGTGTTATATCAAAGTTATGCTATTTTTATTTTTATATTAAGATTCAGTACCGCTCTTTCACCCTGACATCCAACTTTTGTTCTTACTTTTGTATAATCGCTCTCTGCATTACGTTCTGCTTCAGTTTCCTGTTTCTATTCATCATCTGTTAGTGAAAGCAAGGAAGTCTGCGAATAGTTTCATTGTTCGTCTGACGTGATGCATGTAAAGCGCACTCAGAACTCACCCGCTTCATGCCGTTCTCAGAGACTTGAGTGTTGTACTCTTCTATCCTTGTCCGCACCTCTTCCTCCGACAGGTCCTTCGTTCCTCTCTCCTCTTCCTCCTTAGCGTCATTTTGCTGCAGAGACAGAGAAGGGGCGTGAGTATGAAAACATCAGAGCGCTGGTTTCCATGGGTGGTGTCAGTGTTTTGTTATAACCAGCAGATGGTGTTGTTCAAATGTTGCTTTGCTCAAGTTCATGAACACACCAGAAGAGAAACCCGTCCAGCATGCAGCCCTTTAAAGAAGAGGCGGCTGACCGGGCGTCATCATAGATAAAACAACTTCAAAGCTCTCCTGTCCTCCATATTAGTCAGCCTCATGAAGAAGATCTGCTTCTCTGTGTGAGGCCGACTCTTACAGACACTACACTAGCTCTTCCTCCTGAGTGAGGTTAGCCAATCTGCAGCTCTACACGGAGACAGGAAATGTTGTGAATGGGGAAAACCACACATTCAGCATCACAGCACAAGAATATTGACAGCATTGCCTCACCTCCAGTCTTACTCATTGCTCTTGGTGACTAGGAAAGGAGAGAGCGAGCGAGGGAGGATGGAGGAGGAGAGGGAGGCAGCGAAAGAGGCGAGTAAGGGGGTAAGGAATGATGACAGAGAGGCTGCTGAGCCAGCCTTAGCAACACAGAGTTTGACTGGGTTATTTATAGTACAGTGGGATGCATCCTCTCCATGTCACAATAGCATTTTTTTTTCTCCTTCTCCTGTTCGTTTGCATTTTCTGGGGCAGAGAGAGAGAAAGACAGGAGTGTGTGTGTGTGTGTGTGTGTGTGTGTGTGTGAGAGCGAATGCAGGGCAGGAATCTTTCCTGTAGGGGAGTCCTCAGGTTGTGAAGTCGCTGTTTCATTCAGTCCAACACAGATGTAGCATGAGTGCATGTGTGTGTGTGTGTGCGCACATGTAGACTAAAGTGGCCTTCTGGCACACACACACACACACACACACAGCACAAGCGTAGCTCATCCTGGCTGATATTCAGCAGAAAGAGGTGAAAACATTATCACGTTTAAAATTTCAAGAATGCCGGGACATAACTCTCTGTGTGTGTGTGTGTGTGTGTGTGTGTGTGTGTGTGTGTGTGTGTGTGTGTGTCTGTAAATGTTTATATGTTCTTTTTGTCGCTGCCTTTATCTCTTCCACACTCATCATCAGCCACTCCTCTGTGCAATTATGTCAAATTCCGGCTGACGTTTGAAGAAGAACGCTCGGACATAACTGTGTGTGTGTGTGTGTGTGTGTGTGTGTGTGTGTGTGTGTGTGTGTGTGTGTGTGTGTGTGTGTGTGTGTGTGTTGTATATGTTTGTGTGTTCTTTCTTTTTGTCACTGCTCTTATCTCTCTCCCCCGTGCTTATCATCAGCCACTCCTCTGTGCAATTACGATCCCACTGTCATGGCTCTGAAGGCAGCAGATGCTCACTGCATGCCGCAGATCCAGTGATTGAGATATTTAATTAGGACACAAACATATTAAAGAGTCCCACAGATAAACACTGAGTGTGTGTGGTGAAAAGAATCTGAGGGACACGGAGGAGTTGACTTGTATCTGAAATTCCTCCCGGTGAAAAAGAACCTCGCAGGAATTCCTGCATTTGTATGCAAGTTTCTAAATGTATCAGAAGCAGAGCCCGGCCCTCCCTTTCTGCATACCAGTGAGAGTGGTCAGGGGACAATAGAGCGGGACAATAGAACAATTTCCGCCTCTGAGAGTTCCACAAAGTCCTGGGACACTGCCCTGTTTGGACCGGGTCAAGAGGGAGGCAATGACCGGCAAGCCACAGAAACAGAACTGTGAACCCTGAAAGGAACTCAGGAACAACCAGCTCAGTCATTTTCTCCAGAAGTGGTGAAAAATATGATAATCCACGACACGCTATCTGATCATAGGTCAAAGCCCTTTGTGGGGGGATTTTAGGGGGGTTTCCGTGTAAAACGGGTCAAAATTTCACACACCGCACGACACAGTGTTTGCTGCATTTAGTGCTTTTCTTAAGTTTCACCCAGCACGCACACACAGCGCTCGCTATGCAGCTTCCAGGCCAGCGACGTACCTGACCACATGCAACCATATAGGTCAACTTTATCTAGATAACACTAGCTTCTGGCAACAAGTGTTGCTGGATGATTTGTCACCGTGGAGATAACAGTATTACAGGTGACAGGCCCGGGCCACTTAATCCTGTTTAATAGTGTCAATCGGTTAGATGTAAAGCAGCTTTAGTGTGTTAGATATCTAGGACTGTTACATAAGGGTAACACACACACACACACACATATATATTTGTACACGAGCTGTGCAGACACACACACACACACACACGGCCTCGGGGTGACATGATTAAGTGTTGGTGCTCCCGCTGTGATGAGATCAGACAGGGGAGGTCATAAGACTTCTGCAACGTAGTCAGTTTTAAACCGCGTTTACGTTAACCTGAACTTACTCCTGACTTCATCTGTCAGACATGCAGCTGTGTGTGTGTGTGTGTGTGTGTGTGTGTGTGTGTGTGTGTGCGCAATTGACATCATGATCTTCAGGTAACATTACACTGCAGGATCTATTACACACAGGCCAAGATTGAGGACAGAGGGAGCGCTGTCAGAGCTGAACTGAACAACGCTCAAATCAAACGGAGCAAACGTCACCACAATTCAACACATGAACATTCACACACACACACACACACACACACACACACACACACACACACACACACACACACACACACACACACACACACACACACACACACACACACACACACACACACTGATGACTGCAGGTGTTAGCGTAATGTCTTACTGGGTCAAGTGTCGAGGAGGACGGCAGCAGTACACACACTCACACACACACTCCCTTTGTCTTTCAGCTTCCACACTAAATACTGCTACACACTTTACAGTTGATGTACTCATTATAAAGAGTGACACATCGAATATTTAAGGTGACAGCACTGTACTGTGATGCTGTTTCCTGTCTCTGTGGTGCCTGTCTGCCTCTACACACAGACACACACAGGCAATG
Organism: Nibea albiflora; assembly: GCA_014281875.1. Lineage (NCBI taxonomy): Eukaryota > Metazoa > Chordata > Actinopteri > Sciaenidae > Nibea > Nibea albiflora. Next base: position 24,062,193 of record CM024790.1, read on the forward strand.
TTTGTTTGCTGCCAAACACACACACACACACACACACACGTTAAAGATGGCTGGAGCAAAAGGTTCAGCTCTGGAAATAATTCATAAAGAAAAGCGGACCCGAGCTCTCCTCCTGCGATGAATGTACGTATCTGCTCTGTGTCACTCATGCATGGAAGAAGACTTAACCCAGTGACACATTTTTTTTTAATTCCTCATACACAAAACACAATAATGTCTCTATTCACAGGAAGCCACACGGATCTTTTGCATGTCTCCTTTCCATATTCAAACACAGGGAGGAGAGAAAAAAGCAGGACACCGCAGGGCTACTCTGAGTGCTCGACAGTGACTCTCCATGTAGAACCGTTCCCTCCTACACACACACACACACACACACATAGCTGCGCTGTGCTGCTGTACTGTACGTCAAAGCCTTCTCTGGCCCTGTGTGTGTTGTGGCACAGAAATCAGGCTTCATCAGCTGGCATCAGCTTCTGCTCTGGCAGCGCAGCAGACAAGCTAACCCCAATACCCTTCTGTCTCAGCAACCCTAACTCCACACGCTGACAACACAGCTGGTCAATTATTCAGAGATTATACCTTCTCCAAGTCAGACGCCACTGCCAGGACGAGGACGGCGAGAAGAGGGCCGAGCGTGTCTACGTCGTCTCTTGTGCAAAGCAGAAACACTTTCTTCTTTTCCACCTGTGACACTTTTTCATCCATGCACCTCATGGGACGAACAGGTGGCACCTAACACCGCCCTAATCAAGTAATAAAGTATATGCTGCTGTGACATCATTATGTGTAAAGTACCTGAAGGTACAGTAGACCAAAACCGAACGTTAGGACGTGTGTACAGTGCCAACAAAACCATTAGTTGCTATGGTAACTATGGTACCATGGAAAATGGTACTTTTAGGTAGCTGCTCACACACACACACAAACATGAACGAACTCATTGTAGTGCAAAAATATCAGCATTGTTACTACGGAAACCTCTCCCACGCAGCACGCAGAGGAGCTTCTGAAGAATCTGCAGGTTAACTTAACGCCGCTCCTTCAGTGTTTGCAGAGGGATGATGCTAATTCTGTTCCAGCCACTCACATGATAAATGAGCTGCCAGGAGGCATCAAGGCTGATGAGCAAGGCTGCGCGGGGGCCGCGCCGATCAATGTGACACAACAGATGTATGACAGTAACCTCTTCTCAGGCTTCTTCTCAGACACACATTCACACACACCTAGAGGCCTGCTCGTGCGCTGCACAAGCGCCACCACTTCCTCTCTGCACTTCTGCTTTTTTTTGATGGCATGTTTTCGATAGAAATGGCAGTTTGCTCCCCAGCCCAACTGAAACACAGACCATCTGGCTCGTCTGAAGTTTGTCTTACTCTTACAGATTTCATCTAGCGGAGCGAGCGGCGTGATCTGATCTTTGTACCTTAGCTGCGTGCTTGGACCTGCGGAAGAACGAAGTCTTGGCTGTGAAGAAGGTGAAGTCTTCGCTCTCATCATCCAGGCTGCAGTACCCGCTGCTCATGCTGTTACTGCTGGTCATGGAGGGGGTCAACACTGTATTGACAGTCATGGAGAGGAGTCCAGAGACGGCCTCTGGCACCTGCGAAGCAGCACGTTGATGGCTTGAGGAAGTGCTGGTTTATTTTCTTCTTTTAAAAAAAGAAAGGCAGAGCCGGTGTGACACTCGGCCTCGGTCAGAGTCTACGCGGATCTAACTGTCCTTTACTCATCCAGAAAAAGTCAGTGCTCCTCAGCTGATGCATCCAGAGAGTTAAAGTCCCACCTGTGAGGGCGAGACAGGTGAACTCGGCTCAGATTCGGCACTTTGCGTGTCACCGGAGAGGGGACCAGGAAATCGGAGAGCGAGCACAGATGTGTCACTTCCTCCTGTGTGTACGCTGTGACGCCGGTGTCACAGACACGCGCACACCATACAGTACACTGTCCGGGTCGTTTGCAGCTATACATACACACACGTAGCCGCTCATACACAGCATTTAACCATAACACACACACACACACTTAGGCACAGGCTGGTGTCATGGGAGTCGGTTTACAGGTTGGTTTCAAGTTAACCCTGCTCACCTGAGAGCCCCCGCTATACCCACACACAAAGACAAACATAAATGGCACGCATGCAACGCCACATCCTGCCTTCTTCCTGCTTTGTATGTCTGTAACGACCCACTGCAAAGAAAAAAAAAACAAAAACAGTTCAGCTCAAGTCCTGGTTGCGACGGCAGCTCAGCTGTGCCAGCATTTCCGAGTGTGAGCATCCATCCATCCCCAGAGTCCAGAGTGAAGAGCAGGAAGGAAATCTCTTCACAGGCGTTTGCAGACCTCCTCTTCTCCTCTTCCCTCAGTTGCTTTGGCAATACTATCAGAGACGGATGCCTCCCACTCAGCCTCCTTCTCTCTCTCTCTCTCTCTGTTAGCCTCTCCTCCCTCCCTCTTCTCTACTGTCTCACTCTCTCTCTCTTTCTGTCTGTCTTTGCACTAGCTTTTGCTCCCTCACTCTCTCGCAGCCTTGCTCAACCATCTGTGGTTGAGTGTGTTATCAGCCTGCAAGCACCCTCCCCCTTCTCCCTCCACTCTCTCTCTCTCTCTCTCTCTCTCTCTCTCTCTTCCTGCAAGAGACTGCACCCTGCAGAGCATGGCCACTTCCTCTTACAGAGAGAGAGAGAGAGAGAGAGAGAGAGAGAGAGAGGCACTGGCAAGTAGAAAGAGAAACGCTGATGAGTGAGAGATATGAAGCCTCGCAGCTCCTGTTTTACATACGTAAGAGGAGCGTTGACAGGAAGCGGCGCAGAGACTGGGGAAGATGGCTGCTCTTCGAGTGAGACTCCGCTGCAGCATGAAACCATGAAGCCGAGCGTGCTGGAAACCATCACAACAGCCGTAAACGCGACGGCTTTCGTGCAGCAGCGTTCCATCATTAGTGCTGAATGTTTGGAGAAAGATGCAGACCAGAAAAAAAAAAAACCCTCCACCCTCCACAACTGCAGCGCACTGAGGGTGAGATTAAGAAAATAATGAACGATTGGCCTCAGTATTGAGATTACAGTGACCTCTAACCTTCCCCTGACCCTTCAATCTGCCCCCTGACTCTGGCAGTGACCCCCCTCGTCACAAACCGGCTAATGCCCCCGTCCCTGCTGAGATTGATGGCGCATACACTCGTCTGTCTGCGCCTGCCGTTTCTGCTTGTGTAATATGATTTTAAAATCCACTCAGACATGATTATAGGTAAGCGTACACGCCGGCGGAGGGCTGCAGCACGCAGGGACAGTGTGTCGCCCTTTCATAGGGTCTCTTCCTGACAGGTTCGACTCAGCCCCGAAGACTGATTACCTGCAGCTCTGCTCCTTGCTTCCATCAGTGTAATCACTAAAAGGAGAAAAGCAGCTTGCAGGGGGCGGGATGCTACACACACACACACACACACACACACACACTGACGTTACTCCTGGCTTGGGGTCGATGAAGCCTGGTCAGTGTGCTGCATGTAGGCTGCATGCTTATTGGGGGTCAATTTCTGCTGATGCACACACTATAAGGAAACACAACAACACACACACACACACACAGAGCTGCAGCTATAAAACAGAGCAAAACGGGAGAAAGACGCCTGCAGGAAATGAACTGTCATATCTCTTCTTGTCTGCAGTCCCAGTGTGCACTATCAACCACAAGAAAACTGTGGAAAGAGGCAGGCCTTAGTCACAGAGTTCACATACCTCCAAGACAGACATCATCAACGCTCACTTGAGTCTGTCTTTCAGCTCATTATCTTTAACTACACAGTCATTAAACTCAGTAGACTGGCAGCCGTTAAGCTAAAAATGACTACAAAATAATGACATGCCATTCTTTTGTTCCAGCAGAGGTGGACTACTGAAAGAAATGAGCACATTTTTGGATAAAAACAGCCTGAATTGTGGTTGCAGACCCCCCCCCAACCCTCCTTTGCTCGCTCCAATTCTCGCCACTCCCCATCAGCATCTCTCAGGGGCAGCATGATTGTGTTTATTTGTTCATGCTCTCTGGAAGCGCAGTTCTACCTGGCACAGTACCAGGGGGTCTCATTTTGTGCTATCTGCCCCCCCCCCCAAGGCACGGCGCGGTCGCCAACATTCTGCTGCAGGCCTCTTCAGTGTTATCCAGCTTCTTCTGTGTGGGTGTGCGGACCACATTGCGTGGGTGATTGAGGCCGGGATGCCAAGAGCAGCACGCAGGCTCACACTCTATCAGGCTCACACACACACACACACACACACAAAGGAGTGGGCGAAAGCTCTATTTTGTGGATGAATTTTACATAATTATTGTATCACTGGATCGCCTGAGGCTTGTCAGCGTGAACAATGATGGATTCTGAGTTTAACTGGAAGCGAAGTATTACAACAGTGGATATCTAAATATATTCTGCTGGCATACGTAACATCTGAGAATATTTTAAGCCGTGCCACACTGGAGCTCCCTGCAGAGGACGGTGAGCATCTGTATTGGTTTGCATTCATATGAGAGAAGCTGAGGAAGTGACGATCACCGAATGAACACATCAAACCCACAAACATGAGAGAGAGAGAGGGAGGCATATCAGATGATGAGGTGACGTAGCATATTCTGCCCTGGGAACATTCAAATAAAAGACGCAAATGAGCAAATATATAAATACATTCATAAGTGGACAGAGGAGGAGGAGGAGGAGGAAGGAGGAGGAGGAAGGAGGAGGAGGAAGGAGGAGGAGGAGGAGGGATAGCATGCTGTGAAAGAGGTGGACAGTTATGTAAAAGTGCAGGCTTGGAGAGATGCTGCAGGACGAACCCTGCGATTACCCAATTGTGACTCAAGTACCCGTCTGCAAAATCACACACGCTGACTCTCTTCAGCGACGCCCCCCTCCTCCAAAGAGTGCCGCAGATATCTCTGTGCTGCCTTCTTCCTCTGCTCTCAGCGTTACTTAAAGTGTCTCACCTTGTGTTGAGAGGCTGTGGCCGGGCAGTGGTTTCTGGGAGTTGGAGTTTCTTCTGAGTCTTTGTCCCTCTGGTTGCAGTCCAGCTGGACCTCGTTCTCACACTCCAGGTGACAGGTGTAGCTGCAGTCTGGCAGGACGCAAAAAACACACAATTACTGGAAAAGCAGCTAACAGAAAACGTTCGTCGGACGTTCATCTAACGCTTCATGCCAGAAAGGATTAGTCACCTGGAAGTGTGTGAGTTTAAGATGAGGATGACGGCCCAATTCATCAATCATGAGTCATGCAAACGCTCCTTTACACGGAGAATTAGCTCCATCTAGTGGATGATGTCAGACACACACCTACAAGGCAGGGGCACTGCAGCGTTTCAATCAGCAAAACACACCTTACAACACGGGAGTGTGAGTGTGTGTCCACTTTTATACATCTCATTTACGGATCAAGCAGCAGGAAACACTTTGCTAAGCCGACCCGCAGAAATACGATATATATCCTTGTGGTTTCTCGATCTCCAGTGGACATACTATACAGGATCCAGCAAAGATCATAACAAACAAAAACATAATGTGTTCCAGACATCCTAACAATGGATGGACGTGCTCCTTTTACACATTCAAGGCCAAGAAACTGCACCGCCACCACCGCCACCACAGCAGCCCGTCGTACAGTCAACTTACAGCTCCACTAGAGAAGAATAGATTTAGGTACTTCCCCCCTAAAAAACTTCCCAAAATAGTTCTTTGACTATTTTTTTTTTGTTGGATCTACATACGACTGCCTCGGCTTATTTATGCCTCGCCGACTTTATTGTGGCCAGAGGCTTTCTCCTAAGCGAGATGCATAGCTTCACATCTAACTTCTCCTCCGTTGGTGAGATAATCCATGCTAAAGAAAAGAGAGATTTTTTGAACCGCACGGGCAATGAGGGGACCGCAGTTTTTGGGGGAAGGAAACTCTGAGTCAGAGTCTTTTTATGGTCCTCAAGCAGGAAAAGCTTCTTAAATAAAACGCTGTACAGCTACCGCTACATGCACAATCAGCCAGGCTTAATAAAAACACACTGCTAAGAGGCTGATACTCGAATATTTGCTTGAGAACAACACACTGTCCTCTGGTTCTCCTCTTTGTGACTGCTGACACTGAGCTCGCTCGGCTTTCTGTCTACTGCTGTCAGTGGCTCCGTCTGTATCCTGCTCGGAGAGGGACACCGCTGTGTCTCTCGCTCTCAGCATCAGCCCCGTTACCACGGCAACAAGCTTCTCGATGACCTAGAGGAGAGCTCTGTTTTGATAAGGTCGCGGCTGGAAGGCGGTGTGTTTTTCTTTTTGTTACTAATTAGCTATAAAGCTCAGATTAATCACCCAGAACTTTTCAGTTGTACGCGTGGCGCTGCAGGTTTCTTTCTTTCTTACTGAAGCGGGACTTTACTGACAGGAGGGAAATGTGCAGCAAAGAGGAATGTTCAGATAAAGAATGCTTTGCTCTCGACAGGTTAGAGGTCAGTGCATTAAGAGTGTGTGTGAGTGTGTGTTACAGAGACAGGTCAGCAGAGAGAGAGCCCTCGCTGACAGGAGTGATGTGTTAAGGAAAGAGTGAAGTTAGGCTTAGAGACAGTCTTCTCATGACGGTGCAGAAAGACAGAGAGAAAAGAGGAAGCACGCAGGGGAAGAGAAAAGAGAAACTCCTTTCCTGTCCTGTCCGTGTGCTCCATCCACCCTCCATCACAGACTGCACCTCTACTTCCAAATGTGTCCGTTATATTCAGGATAATCTGCTTTCTGGAGTTAGATAAGATCGACACCACTCTCATGTCTGGACGTAGATACATAGCTGGATAGCTTAGCTTAGCAAAACACTGAGAAAGAACTGGCTTCATCCAAGTAACAAAATCCTCCCACATAACCCCCTGTAGAGCAGTTCATGACAAATCTCAATGATAGGTTGATTTTCTAACTTTCTGCCACCCTACTCCGACAGGCTGTTTTCAATCTTAGTGCTAAACTAAGATGCAAGAGTACCAAAAGTACCAAACTGAAGAGTGTATCCTTACAAGAAAACATTACTCTATAGCACTACTAGTGGTCAAAAACTCCACGGGGCAGCTTTAAACGTCCTCCGCTGTCCTTCTAGAGACAGAAATGAGTTTGCGTTGGGTGATGGTGACTCAGAGAAAACCCAGACGTTGGTGTTTTTCGCTGATAATTGATTTAGAAACGGGAATCGCTGCTGGGTGAACAGCAAGGAAAACAGGAGGAACGCCGGAGAGATGGAAACTTCTTCCTGCTCCACACCTACAGTCAGATACACCACTGTCAGCAAGTCACAGTTCACCTGGGACCCGGTCCATTCCCACACTGATAAGACACGCTGTCTTCGTATAGTAGGGCCGAGCTGACAGTCATACGGACATAAACAAAAGATCCTGTTATGATTTCGTGACAACAAAGGCGGCGTGAATTCTCGCTGACATCATTGTGAAAACACGTTTGACACCTTGTTTTTCAGCCCAGCGTTTGGACGCGTGGTAGGTTAAATTACAGAAATAGATTTCATTTAAAAAGGTGTCACGGTAAAGGGACGCGTTTCTGAGGCGAAATGTGAAACCCAAAGTGACTCAGGCTTTTTTCTCTTTCACAGCAAGAGTGTGCGTCTACTTTTGAGCAGGTGTGGATGTGTGTGTGTGCCTCATTGGGATGCCGCACCATGCATGTGCGAGCGTTAATGAGCAGGTGGGGAAACGGCAGCAGCGATCCGGTGACCCAGAAGGGCCCTGAAGGTTACGCAGGCGTGCTGACACAGGCCCGATCACAGGCAGAGAAAGAACCAAAGAGAAAGTAAAAGAAGGGCGAGTCAGCGAAAAGGAACATTTTTCTTTTGTGATTTTTGTGTGTGACAAACTGAGTGAAAAACTCCCCCCGGGGTCACGCGAGGACCTGCAGGGGCTTCCCTTCTGCTGTGGAAAGTACACTGTTAGTCAGACGTCAAAGAGGGAAGTTGCTCTAACTAACACACGGCGAAGCAGATTCCCTTCTGCTGGATTTCTTTAGAAGTTGTCCGAGTATGGGAATATGACAACAGGGTTTTTATTGTTCTGTGATCTTTTTTTAATGCCAGTTAACTTCCTTATTTATCGCTGCAAGTGAAGCTGGAAAGGACCGTTTAATCCTCGTACTGTTTTCATACAGAACCAGGGGAAAGAACCTGCATGTGTTCTGCTCCCTTTAACTTTAAATCACACATAAAACTGTGCGGGTTCGCCGCGGTCGGCGTTTCAGTGAGGAGTCTGCATGTTGTTCCGTGTGTCCGGGTCGGTTCTTTCCTCCCACAGTCCAAAGAAATCAAACATACATACAGTTGAATTGGTGCCTGTGGATATGAATGTGAGTGTGAATGGTTGTTTGTCTCCGTGTATCAGCCCTGTGATGAACTGGTGACTTTATCAGAATGTACTCCGCCTTTTGACTCATCTGGGATTGGCTTCACTCCCCAGTGACTCCGATAAGGGTAAGCAGGCATGCAAAGTCAATGAAAGCGTCTCTCATTGGACTCTTTTGATACCTTTATCCCAGCAGCAGATTAAAATGTCTCATCTTTATCTTTCAGCTCTATATTTTGGAAAATCTTGAATGTATTTCTTGTAGTTTGCTTTAAAACAGAGTTCCCAACTTAACATTATCTTCATCAAAGATCTCTCGAGGCCGTTTCCTGGTTAGGTTACATGAAGCTATTATAAAATTTAGACACTTTGACGACAGTGGAGTGGATAAATGTGGATAAATGCAGATCTGCGTGCAGGGACATTCACCGAGAGATGATAGTAATGAAGTTGAGCCATAAAGACTCATGAGCATCTGTTCCCCCAGCACCGAGCCTTAGAGTCTACAGTCTGTGTGTGTGTGCGTGTGTGTTGTCTCAACATGAAAAAAGGGGGCTGTGGTGTTATGTGTCGGTCATGGTAGACTGGCCTCAGCAGCGTCAGGAGATGCGTGCACAGACTCCCTCCTCATCCCATCATTCCAGTCTGACTGCTTTTAAAGCGCCGCCGCCTCCAGTCGAGAGCGGGGCCGGTGATGCAGACTGATAGAGATGGACAAAGAGGCAGCGCTGAGAAAGTCCATCGGCGCAGTTGGAAAAGATGAGCGGGCTCAGCGGAGATCTATATGTGGTGGCTGTGTTAACTTCCACCGCTGCACTTGGGGTCGATAACGCCCACTGGGGAGGGAGAGAGGAAGGGAGAGGCTCCGATTGCAGAGCGCTGGACGGCTTCTCAAAAGAGGACGTTCAGATTGGTGGATGTCACTCCTGTCTCCTACAATCTTTGTCTTCGGGTCTTTCCACTCCACTCGTTCTTGGAAGCCGCCTCTGAATCCTCTCCTGCAACTTTGCACGATAGAGGATGTGGGTGGTTTGTTTTTTTCTGTTGCGACGGTGGGTGTGTGACAGACAGAACGGGGAGGGTGAAGATTAGCAGGTCATGGAGGATGTCTGCATGGCACCAGAGAGAGACATATTGTATTTACTCCTGGTCCGGGTGAGGAGGGAGGGGATAAACAGGGGGAAGGCAGCTGTAGCGTAGGGGCGAGGATATTAACACGGCCGCTAATGAACCTCTGCAGGTCTTACGAGGGTCTTAAGAGCAGCTTTGGGGTCTTTACCCAGTCTGATCCCATAATAGCTCATTTGCAGCAGTTATCCATGTTCGCCTACTGCGTGGCTCATTCATCCTGTTTTTCCACCCATTACTCCATCACTCTGATCAAAATATCAAGATCACTCACACCCAACAAATCTGTCCTAACCTAAATAAAATCTGCCCCACTTCATCCTGACATCTGCGTGTATCTGTGCACAAAAATAATTAGACTTATCTGACACTGACATTTTGTCTCCACCAACCTCAGCATCTCTAGTCCCCCCCCCTCTCAGTTCCTCCATCTGTCAGACTACAGATGCTCCCTGAACGAACCAAACAAACAAGAGAAGAACCGGCAACTGTTTGGTGTGTTTAAGGCTTATTCTGTCCAGTGAGCTGTGTGATTAATTAATATTAGAACTTTAGTTAACTGCTCTTCTGAAACTTTTTTAGTCTTAATTAGATTATAAAGAAGACAGTGTTGCTGGGAAATGTAGGCAAACATGACTAATGATCTGTCAAACCTTCTTCACTCACGGTATATCTACGTCTCGAGCACACCTCATAGCTCACTGAGATGGTTCATACTGAGCCACATGGTGACAAACAACAAATGACCACGAAACGCTGAAGAAATCAAATCGCAGTGAGTGAAGAATTCATTTTTTGACAAGTTCTGATTTCCGTCGCCAAGAATAAACGTGCTCCGCCGGCAGAAATCTGAATATCCCAATTAGTTTTTAATTACGGTCTGCTTGAATTAAAGGGCGGTGCAGCGACGCACCATCTAGTTGGGGATAATACTTGACTTTTAGTACGAGTACAGCTCCCAAACCACTGGATTTCCCCATAATGTATCATTTCATTTGACCCTCCACGCTTAATAACCGTCCACGTCGTTCCAACTCCACGTCTGTAGCTCAGACTCTCTGCTAAAAGCTTTTAGTTTCCGAGATAACCTCAGACTTCAAGAGCTCCTCCAGAGCCGCAGGAGACACGCGACTGCTTCAAACTCTGAAGCGGCGCTCTTTACGACGATTAACTGGCTTTTATGTGTAAAATCACACACACACATCCGGCTCTAAAACACAAACAGCAGGCTGCCGTCACAGACATATTATATTTTTAGCAATTTAGGGAATCTGAGAGGAATTTCTAGACAGCATCATCAAAGATTATGACTTAGAAACACGATGATAATAATAGAAAAAAAAAAGAGGAACTGAGAAATCTGGTTCTGGCCACTTCATTCTTGAGGTCTAACTGGGTTTCCAGGGAACGCAGTCTTAAAATAGCCTCTATCTGTCTGGGGTATCTCGTGGTGCTGTTTGTGAAGCTTCAGAGGCTGCAGCATGACGTCACTCAGGTTGAGTGCTGAGCTCTTTGACAAGCAGCTCCCTGAGTCATGTTTGGTCAGGGTCTTATCAGGCTGACACAGGAGGGCACGCACACACACACACACACACACACACACACGAACAAAAGAGCTGAAGTAACATTTTTTTTTTATTCAGATGTCAGTCCCCCTGCTGTGAATGAATCAATAACTCTGCAGCGCCGAGCCGTTTCGCTTTCTGCTTCTTCTTCTCTTTTTTTTTTAATACCCCAGCCACACTTTGTGCTAATGTTACATTATGTATTCATCACCCCTCCGCCCCAAAAAAAAAAACTGCATTAGCCAGTCCTCTATTTGGAGAAAACATGGGAAAGATCGATGCCGTGCAGCCTCCAGCAGACTCACTCATAGCTCAAATTCCTGCTACGAATATGAAAGTCAATACGATAATCCAGTTACGTAGGATTTTCTCGACTGTTCGAAATTGGGCTTGTGTTTGCGTGTGTGTGTGTGTGTGTGTGTGTGTGTGTGTGTGTCTGGAGCAGAAATAAACTGTAGATCGCACTGCTTTCATCTGACCTTGTTTTACCGGCCTGTTCTAACCAGTCTGCAGCCCGTTCACGCACAATCTTACACACAAAAACGATATGCGCTTTCACACAAAAGCGAGGTGGACAGATCAGCCGATAGAGAGGTTTGGAGAGGGGGGGTGTGTATATAGACAAAGAGTAACAGGGCATGAGGGCATTGCAGTTCACAGATAGACAGACTGATGCACACAATACCCAAATATTTTGGCCCACAGTCGGCATTTGAGGCCAACCCAGCTCAACCTGTCTACTCATCATCTTTCCAAAATACTGACCTCGCTCACCAACAAACCGATCAGGATAAAACGTACTTCAAAGTGTCATAGCCTAGTTTTTTCACGACTCCATTTCCCTCTCCATACCTGAGGCGTTGAGCAGAGATCCGTTAGAGGACGATCGTCGGAGGATGCGCAGGCTGTCGCTCCAGGAGCGAGACTTGGGCAGCCTCTTCAGCAGCCTCCCCAGCCGGCGGGACACCTGTCCGAAGCAGGCGCTGCCAACCTCCCCCTCCGAATCGCCCCTGACCTCCTCCAGATGCAGCGACACCTGTCCCAGAAACGTCCTGCCCACCCTGACGCCTTCAACTGCCCCTGACCTGACCCCAACCCCCGTCTCCCCCTTTGCCTCCTCCCGCCCCGGGACAAGAGGTGCTATCTGTGCCATAGATGGAGCATGGTGGCACCATCCGGCCGGCACCGTCCTGTGCGCGTAATCCTCGCTGGCCCTCCTGTCCTGCCCCCGGCCAGCCCTCTGAGGACTGCCCCAGCGCCAGCCCCCCCAGTTCCCCCCTCTGCCATCCCAGCGTAGCCACTCTGCCACTGGTGCCACGCTCCGAATAAACAGCCCCCTCTCCACTCGCTCTGCCACCCCTCCACCTGTACTCCTCACACACTCCCCAATGCTCTCACCTCTCTGCCTGCCTCACGCTCCTCTCCTCTGCTCTGCACCTGACACCTCAGCGGGTGGACATGAGCCCTGAATCTCTGCTGCACACAGCTCGCCCCTCTCCAACGTCTCTCTGTTATCAACGCTCTCTCATCCTCTCTCTCTCCCTCTCTCTCTCTGTCTCTACTGCAGCACCCACACACTCTGCAGTAACAAACAGCCGGCTTAAAGAGACAGAGACCCCCCTCGCAATCCCGCCGTCTCTGTTTCCCTCGCTCTCCTCTCTTCAGCAGCGAGATCCTTTCATCTTCATTCAGGAGAACATGGTGGGACGTCCATACGATGGAAGCAGAGACGTCACAGACCACTGCAGAGGTGGTTACCGACGCTCTCTCCTCTCTTCTCCCCCTTTTCTGCCTCCTTGGTGTGAAACCCCACGGCCTGGTCGAGGGGAAGTGAGTCAGCCATGCTTGTCAGACCCCACAACAGTGACATATCTCGTCAGTGCAAAGGACACGCATCACCTCGAGTGTGTGTGTGTGTGTGTGTGTGTGTGGGTTGAGGTGATGCGCAGTTCTGTCGGTTATTAATATGCGCTGTGAAAGGGATACACAGAGAGAGGAAGCCGCTGGGAGTTCTCATGCCCTACTTCTAAAATCGAAGAGTTTGGAGAAACAGGATGTGCTCGGCAGTTTCACCCACGAGCTCATGACATAATCAGAAGAAATGTCAGGAGAAGGTTGTTCTCTGATGTCACCACTGCAGCGCTGATGCGGGAGGATGACGCCGTGCTGTTTCTCTTCCTTTCATCCCGACAACTAACTACCCAACATAGTGCTGGAGAGGGTCTTTGTCTCATCCCTTCTGCCCTAGTCACCTCTTCCGCTGCAGTCCTATCACCATCCACCAAGGGCGACCTAAATATAGCCTTGTTGAAAATCCCCACCGTGCTGCCACACATGCAGCTGAGCGGTGATGCACGGCGAGAAGAACACAAAACACCAAACAGGTCTTTCTTCAAAAACAAGCCCCCCTACGCGTCTGCTACACGTTTCACTTCCTTTCTGAGAAAATAAATAAATCAAGGTCTGAATCATGTGAAGCCGTGGGAGGCACGCTGTAGAAGGCGACGTGTTCAACAGCTTTCTTCCACGTTCAATGCAGCCCTGTGCTCAGATTGTGTTTGTTTTCAGCTCGAGACGTATGAGGAATGTTTCTGGCTGAAGTCTAGTTCAAACTATATTCATCGCAGGCCTGGCAGAGAGCGGCAGCAGTGGTATGTCGGGACAAGAAGGTCATGAGCCATTTAACGCAACCCCACTCCTATGTTTTCTTCTTCCACTGTGAATGGAGCTCTGAGAGGACCAACGTGAGGCTGGGTAAGACAAGCTCGGCATTGTGTGGACCAGAGGGGGGAAAGGTAAAATAAGGAGTTCAAGGAAAAAGAAACATCCTTCAGAGACAGACGAGGAATGCCATGGGGCATTGAGAATACACCGGGAGGGTTACTGTGAACGTCTACGTGTGTGTGCGCGTGTCGGGCTTCCTGGCAGCCGTGTCCATGTAACGACAAAGATCTCCACACTGCTTGCAAATCCACAGAATCAAATCGAGCAGATCTACACGAGCCGTGAATGTTTCATTTCTTGTTGTGAAACTGTGTTCGGGGGAGCGTTCACCTTCTCCTCCTCTGACAGCCTAACGTGGAGGATCAGTAACAAACCAAAGGACACCTAGTTAATAAAGTAAACTGATGATTCTTTCTTATGTGCACGTCTGCTGCTTCTTCTCCTGGTTTGAGTCATCGTGAATGCAAAGTTTGTTGCTCTGGTCGGACAAAGTGAACAACTGGAGGACGCCAATTTCGACTACAAGAAGTTTTGACGTCAAAGGGTCGTGTCTTATTGTCGACAGAGATTGAGGAGGCGACCAAACCAAAGTGTGTCAGAGCACTGCTGCCACAACAGCATGGTTCCCTGAAAGCTTTAATTAAATATTAATCTGACGTCTGACTCCGTCTGCCTGTCTGTAATCCCAACCTCTCCATCCCTGAGACATAATCCCAGGCGGGAGACACCCGGAGCTGGGATTAAGGAGGCTGCCATTCCCGGGCCTCCGTCCTGAGTTCCCTGACCTACGGCACAATATGGAGGTGACAAATCAAATCAATAATGAGCAGGATACAAGCCAAACCTACAGTACAGATTCAAGTGATGTTTTCCTGCGCAACGGAGGAGAGTGGAAGACAGGAGACGGATTATTGTGTCAGTGAAACAGACAGATAGAGCTCATAAATGTCCACACTGACACTTAGGAGGCATTTTGGTCATACCCTCCATTATTTAAGGCTAGGCTCTCATTTGTATGCATGTGTGTGTGTGTGTGTGTGTGGTGTATTTATGCATATATGGTGTGGGGGGTTGCTGTATAGCATGAACCTACCACAAATCAAACTCTCATCGAACTCCCAAGAGGAGCAATAAAGAAAACCCGCAAACATGGACGAAGGCCAGCCGGAGGAATAAAACTCAGAGGATTACACAACAACAGAGCAGCAGACTCGGAGACTGGGAGCTCTGACTGGATTGACAGATTCCACTGTAGGGCAAGGCCACATCACAGCCGGCCCCTGTCCCGAGGGAGAAGAGCTGCATAGCTGCATCTATAAGCTTCATGTGCAACAAAGCCTACACCGATGAAGAGAGGGTGATAAATTAAAGACAGGCAGAGGGAGCGAGGCGTACAGCAGGACAAAAGACGCAGAATGATGGTTGTTTATGGTTGCAAAGCCTCCGTCTCTCACTCCCTGTCATTTGCTGGGTGTAGTTGAAAGAAGAGCATGTGTGCGTGTGTGTGTGTGTGTGTGCGTGTGTGTGCAGTTTCTATTTTGGCACTTTTGGTTGCGTTTCTTCCCCACAAAAATACCCCGAAATGCCTAAATTTGTTATTGCTCGTCATAAACGTCCTGGTGACCCCCATGGCTGGACGCCGCACGCACCTCGGATGGGGTTTTTTTTTTCAGAGAAAAGGGAGAAGAAAGGACGGTTTGCTCTGGAGGAGAGAGAGACAGAGAGAGAGACACGCAGAGAGAGAGAGAGACACACACACAGAGAGAGACAGAGACACGCAGAGAGACAGAGACAGAGACAGAGAGAGACAGAGACACACACAGAGAGAGAGAGAGAGACAGAGACGCAGAGAGAGAGACAGAGAGAGACACGCAGAGAGAGACAGAGAGAGAGACACGCAGAGAGAGAGAGAGAGACACACACACACAGAGAGACAGAGACACGCAGAGAGAGAGAGAGGCAGAGAGAGACAGAGGAGAGAGAGAGAGAGACAGACAGAGGAGAGACAGAGAGAGACAGACGAGAGAGAGAGACACAGACACAGAGAGAGAGGACAGAGGAGAGACAGAGAGAGAGAGACAGAGAGAGACACGCAGAGAGAGACTAAGAGAGAGAGGAGACAGAGAGAGAGAGAGAGAGAGAGAGAGAGAGAGAGAGACACAGACAGAGAGAGAGTACAGAGACAGAGAGAGAGAGCAGAGAGGGAGAGAGAGGAGGAGAGAGAGAGAACGAGAGAGAGGGGAGAGGATAGAGGGAGAGAGAGAGAGAGAGAGAGAGAGAGAACAGAGAGAGAGAGAGAGAAGACGAGAGAGAGCCAGAGAGGAGAGAGAGAGAGAGAACAGAGAGAGAGAGAGAGAGAGAGACACACAGACAGAGAGAGAGAGAGAGAGAGAGAGAGAGACCACACACAGACAGATTGAGAGAGAGAGGAGACAACACCACAGCAGAGAGAGAGAGAGAGAGAGAGGGAGACACAGAGAGAGGGAGACACAGAGAGAGAGAGACACAGAGACACAGAGAGAGAGAGACACAGAGACACAGAGAGAGGTACACAGAGACACAGAGAGAGAGAGACACAGAGTGAGAGAGAGAGAGACACACACACACACACACAGAGAGAGAGAGAGAGAGAGACACACACACACACACACAGAGAGAGAGAGAGCTGCTGCCAGCAAAAAAAGCTAATGAGTTTGATCCGTGAAGACTAGTGAGAACAAAAAACTCTGTGAAGTTCTTGGGTTGTAAAAAATCTCATGACTGTGTGGTGTGTGTGTGTGTGTGTGTGTGCATACTGCTCCAGTAATCACTGCTCTCGCTCCACTGAGCTCTTGCTGATAACACACTAAATCAGACAGTTCTGCAGTGCTGGACGAACTCTCCCTCTTTTCCTCGATCCCTCACTCGCTCTGGCTCTCTGTACTCCCCATCGCTCACTGTGCCGCTGCTCATTCCTATCGCCCAGCCTTCCTCGACCGACTCTTTCCACTCTTTTTGTTGCCTTTCTCTTTCCAACCACTTGTCATCCTTTCTTGGCTCCGTTCTTCTGTTTCAGCTGGCCCGGGTGTTTCTATCCTGTCCTTAACTTTGAATCCCCTCTTTATCTCACGCAGCTCTGCAGCCGCAGCCTCCCTGTGACAGAGTGCTGCTGACACAATGCCAACTCAGCAGCCACACACACACACACATGCACAGCATGCATGTACAGTATATCCAACACACACACACACACACACACGAAACCCTCTTCAGGCTGTGTTTCCAGCTAAAAGGTGTGTGTGTGTGTGCATCTGCGTCAGATTAAACATATTCACACACTGCCAGGTCAAATTGGCTTGGCCTACACTCTGTGTCCCAGGGCTGCATGTGCAGGTGGGAGTGACGTCATGAGGACTGTGTTTACAGTCAGCACAGTCAGGTGTGAGACCCGGGAGACATCAGGGCTCCAAAATCTGCTGCTTTCAGCAGATTTCCAACAATCTGTGTACAAACATGAGCTTCAGAGACATTCAATGCATCACTGTTATTTCACTATCACACTGTAACGGCTGCAAAGCTGCAACGACAAGATAATGAGCTTTCCATGGAAGATTTTTTTTGGCGTTGTCTATGGAGCAAAGTGCTCGGAAATGTCCCTCCCTGTCTCTGTGTACCAACACACACCCACCCAGTATGGAAGAGCTCAGCAGCCGGCCGCTTGTGTCCTTCATGAAATGATCCAGCAGCGCACAGAGAGAAGACACAGGCCGGCGTGCATCCCACAAGAAACACATCTGACATGAGTGTGTGAGCGCTGATTTCCAGCTGAGTAGTTACGGTTACTTACTTTGACACTTGAGTGCCTGTGCAGTGATCTGACGGCTACACGCGTCGCACCAGTCCTGCGTAACGGGCTTGGCCTCGAACCTGTGTCCTTCACCCCTCTCGGCCCTCACCCGGGGATCCACCCCTCGGGGAAAGATGGACCAGGCCTCCCTGCGGGCAGGCTCGGTGCGGGCCAGCCTGACTACTCCAGTCCTGCCCTGCGTAACCCGCTCCAGCGGGAGACCGCTGCTCTCTCCTTGCGCTGACGCGGAGGAGGAGACGCTCTGTCTCCGTCTCTGTCTGCTGTCTCCGCTCCAGGTGTCCCGTCTACCGTGCGGCGCGTCCCGGTGCCGGTGCGCTCCTTTGTGTCCATTGATAACCGCTCCGTTTGGCATGACATTGATGCCCGACCTCTTGAGCGAAGTCCCCCTGCGGCCACCTGTGTTACGGTTTGAGTCACAGTCGACGTTGCTGTTGCAGTCGCTGCTGATGAGCCCGGCTCCGCCACTTTCACGAGTCTCGGCTGCTGCGGCGTGCCAGTCGCCGTCCGCGCTGCCCGCCTGTCTGTCCCGGTTCGGGCTACGTGGCGCAGCAGGGGCGGCCGGAGCTCCGCATCCCTCAGCGGGCATCACTCCTCCTCTCAGCGGCATTTCTCCCGTTAGTCCCGGAGACAAGGGATGAGTTCCCGGCTCCGCTTCAGCAGTGACTGACTCCCCGCTGCTCGCGGAGCTTCTCCTGAACACCATCTTCTCCCAGGACAGTTTCTTCCTGCTGCCGGCCAGTTTGATGTGCCTGTGCGGACCCACCACACTCGCAGACGCCATTGTCTCGCTCGCCCGTAATGCGTGTGTGTGTGTGTGTTCGGCTGTTTGGAGTGTGTACTAATGCGTGTTTTCACTCCGTGCCCTGAATGTAAACTCAACTCACGCCCGCGCCCACGCGCTTGTAGTAGTGACGCAGGAGATCTGACGGCTTTAAGTGCCGCGAGCGCGCACCCTTTAAAGCGACAGGAGCGCGCGCTAATCCCCGGCTCGCGCTGTGGGTTTGATTTGGCATTACTTGGTGGATTATTGAGCACTAACTCACTGGATGACAACACTTAACTCCGCTCAGATGACTCGGTTTAATTTGCCAGCTGTTCGGTCACGATTGCTAGCAGGCCTCTCCTTTAAACGCAGCCTCGGTAATAATCTTCTGAAACCACGTGGACTAAAAGTAGACTACAAAAAGGAGACTGGCATAAACCAGAAACCACAATCATAGATGAAGAGAGCTGAGGAGAGCTACCAGGGACTGGATTAAGAAGTATGACACACTGAATGGAATAATGATGAGGATTAGATTTAGACTGTCTGAACAAGGCCGAGGTCTGGTTTGGCCAAATATTAAAGAGAAAGTATTTCAATATTAGCTCTTATTGTGGGTGGCAAAGAGGCAGAAGTACTGTGTGACTGATGAAACTACATAAGGATCAACCAACAATCTCAATAACAAAAATAAAACTGACTGTCGCTATAAAACAGGACTGACTAAGCGAGTCTAAGCGATAAAAACACAGTCAGGCGTGTTTGTGTAGGTTAGAAACAGGAAAGTTAACAAATTTTCCACTTTGCTAACAGCACGCCATCAAAACCCACAGCGGCCGTTAAGCTCCCCCCCAAGTGAATCAAGAAAGCCCCCGAGGACTCCCACAACACTCCCACACAGAAGGAGTGAGAAACTTTCAATTTCACTCTCAGTTCTTCGAAGTGTCGCAACAACTCACATGTTTTCTGTTTTCTGTGCTACCTTTCATCTCACCTACGGCTACACACACACACACAGAGATTTAATGTTACAGTGAATACAGACTGAGCCAAAGAGTGAGCTGATGTCTCTTCAGTACAGGCTGATTCATTCAGAGAGGTACTGTATGATGCCGTGACAGACTTACAAGAGAGGACATGAATGCTTTTTGTTTTTGTTTTTACTTTCACTTTTCAGCCACTTCATGAATGAAAAAAATATTCCACAAGGCAAAAATGAACCAGAGATTAAAAATATGTCAGAAAAGGTTTAGAGGAATTGTAAAAGTATACTTTACAACTGAATCTAACCTTCTAAGCTCTTCAACACGTCACTTGTGACCCCTTCATAAACAAATAACACGCCTGGGATTTCCCCCAGCATGTGAAACACTCTGGCTAATGTCATTTCTGTCTGTGAGTTTGCCGTTTTGTCACCGGACTGTGTTGACTTTTGTGCGCAAACACTGCGGTGAGTGCCGAGTTTCCCTGATTTTTGTTACTTCTCTTTTTACAGCGTGAAACAAACTCATCGTTCAAGTTTAAACACCAGCAAGAGGAGAGGCAAACTGTACGTAACGTGGAGACTGCAGGGCTGCCTGCCTGCCTGCAGAGGCTGACGAGCAGTGATGCAATCAATCAGTGACGATGATAAACTTGACAACCTAGACATGAAGTCATGTGAAACCATGATTAAGATGGGAGACAGCTCGAGCTCTTCCTTCAAACACACACACAGACACACAGACAGATATATAGTCAGTTTGGTTGAATGAATCCTTTCAGCTTTTCCAGATGTCGCAGTTCTTCTGCAGGGCAAAGAGATAACAGCCTCAGAAAAACACTAACAGCTGACTCGGCATTCATTCTGCTTTATCCTGATAGTCCATCACTGTGGCAGCCTATTAGAAATACAATAACACTAAAGGCATTAATGAGGTTTATATTGAACAGCTGTACTCAGTTGCCAGCCACACACACACACACTAGTCACACACAATCACACACACACACACAGAGTAAAGATCTATCAGTGGCGTTTCCTCCTCCTCCATTCTGTGCATCTTATCTCTAAACCGAGCTTCACATTTTATTGATTGTCTCTGGCTGCTTCCTCTTCCTGTACCACGGGTTGCAGCCGGTCCTTGAAAGAAGATCCAGCACGCCCACCGTCAGCGTCCGTGAGAGGCGTGTGCTTGTCAGGGCGAGCGCACGTGCGTACGCAGAGATGCTGCACGTTTGTCACAGTGTAGAAGGTCTGGCCAAACTCGGCTCCAGAGCTGCAGGAGGGTTCACTGCTCCCAGACTACGGGATAAAACACAAACACAAACAATCAACATCAGGCTTTCTCGCCTGCTGCATTATGAGGGTGTGACTTTCAACAGGGGAGGCGTGCGATCAGGAAATTGGTTGTTTAACTGACCTCTCAATCATGCTGTTGTTGCACTGTAGTTCCCTCACCAGAATCTCCATTTCCTCCTTCAGACGGTGCATCCTAGAACAAAGGAGGAGATGTTATCAGGCCAATTGTGTAACTGTCTCTGTATCTTGCACCCACACACAAAGACAAAGACACACACACCTAGAGACCATCTGGTCTTTGTCCGTGGGTGTGATTGCAGGCTGTTGTTGTCCTGCTCTCTTGGACTGCACGCTGAAAAGGATCCTGTCCAACACCTGAGGAGGACAAATAAATCGCTGATGGCAAGAGTGACGTCACAAACACGACCACTGAAATCAAATCTAATAAAAACAACGTCCAAAACATTCAAGAACTTCGGGAGAGGGAAAGCGGATTGCTGACCTTGTTCTGGTTCTGCTCACTCATCTCCAGGTCTGCTAACAAGCCTTTGGAGAAGGAGCTGAAGTCCTGCAGTCTAGTGTGCATCTCCAGTAAAACACTGCAAATGCAAGAGAGACACAACTCAGTCAGTCATCACTGCAATGTGTCAGCGCCTGACAGCAGAGGAGGAAACTGTCCAATGTTCAAATTTGTTCTATTACAAGACTCAAATCTGATATGAGCATGAACAATTTGAGTTTTTTTTAAACATAAGTTCAGCTTATTTAATCTTTCTATTGATAATCCTGAAGCAAACTGCTACAGCTCACTCCTGTCCACATTTACTGAGTTTGAAGTTTGCGTGAGAACTCTTTAGTCGCACAGACCTACACACACATTCACAACAAGACTTTTTTTGTCTGCCCACACAGGTTATTATTACTAGTTTCGATTTGAAACGGGGGGTATCCATCCATTCATTCAAATCAGTTAAGCAGTACTTCAACACTTAACGTGTGAAGTAAAACGAATTTCATTTTAAGATTTAGATCAGGTCACACCGACCGCAGCATCATGCTGAATCTGAATTTAAAAAGTATTTTTTCAGTGTGAAGAACTGATTGTTTTATCTGAACTACAGAGGGATGGAAGAATTTTAGATTAAAGTGTGTGTGATCACATTTACAATCTCAATATCTAATCAAATGTCAAGCGAGGATTGATCATGCAGATTCCTCATTTAATCTGTTTAAGTGGCTGTACTGTGTTAATCTTCATCATCTGTGGCTGTCAACCCACACAAACACTTCTCTCGTTGTAGACAGAGGCTGCGATAACACAGCTGAGGTGAATGTGGTCCAAAGTCTACATTGTGTTTTGAGTTAAAAAATGTGACCCAAGAGCCTGCTCTGACCCGCTCCAAGTCCTTGTTGAGGCCAAAAGCTCTTTGTAGCGCTGCACGCAGTCCTCTCTGAAGAGAGATTTCACACGCTTAATGTGGGACGACAGGTGGATTCTGGGGAGGGAGAGTGACGAGCAGATTACAGGAGAGCTCAGAGTAAAATCCTTCAGAGGACAGCAGCTGTGCGGACAAATACTCACTTCTCAAACTTGTGGATTTGCTCATCATTATATGCCAACTCTGCGGTGAAGAAGAAAAGGTATTGTCAATTTTACCATGAACAAAAGAGTAAAAGCTAAACAGCATAAATCAACTGACAAACACACATACTGCCAGTAAGTCTGTCTTTACGATAATGCTGATGAATTGTCGTTATCTTCTGCAGCAGCATCTCCATCTTCTGAGAGCTGTGGGAGACAAGAGGTCAGAGTCCAAACACCACAAAGCCACGAGGTCAGCCTGAGGCTTTGAATCCCAAGAGTACCTCTTGTCATTGGCCAGCATCTCTGCTAACTTGGCCTGCTCTATCTGCAGATGGTCCAGTCGGTTCTGAAACTCTTGGATGCCAGCAGTGTACATGGGCAGGTGCTCGTGGACCTGGAGAGACAGCAGCCACAGACTCTGACACCTGAATCAACGAATCACGAGTCTGCCACAGGATTAATCCTCCACAGTCCATTATCCTGGATTAGTAATTAGGTAATTAATCCCTATAGGTAAATGTCAGCAAGGCTGATACCTGCCAACGGGAACTCTTTTCTCATCAGTCTTTCTGTTATGATCTGCCACTCTCTACTCACCAACAAAAGAATAAATAAATAATATAGAAAGATGCCACTCACCATCTTCAGCTTTTGACTGCTGTCAACTGAGCCTTGGTTTTCTGAAGAGTAATGACCTCTAAAAATGAAAGATACCACAGGTATGTGAGGATGAGGATGTCAGTTTAGATTATCATGAGTAAACGTGTGCAGATAAACTCACACTGTGTGAATCCTGTGTTCTGTGTTGAGGCAGGACTGCAGTCTAATGGTGATCATCGCTATACCGTGCATCGCCTCTCCACACTCCTTTCGCAGCCTCATCCTGAGGGACAGAGAGAGGAGAGTAGAACGGGCGGAGGAACAGTTCGTCGAGGGTCATTAACTCCAGTCACGCATCCCTCGGTACACTGAAACAAGTAATCCTTATTTGAGCACGTGTGTGCGTCTCACATGTAGCTGTAGTATCCTTGCAGTAGCAGCTCTCGGTGAGTGTACAGCAACTGTACTATCCTCAGATACTGGTGCACCACTCCCACTATTACCTAAACGAGGTAATAAACACTGGTTTAGACACAAAAGTCAACAGAAAAATGAACATAATATTAGACATGGTATAGAAAATGAGTGCAGCGGCAGTACCCTGGAGTAGTTGTAGTCTGCGAGTACATCAAACCTGGATGGGATGACTGGAGTCTCCGCTGCAGAGTGGAGAAAAAAAACGTCCTACTCAACATAATGGAATAAAACAGCTGACTCATGAAGACATTTAGTGTGATGCTGGGACACACCTCATATCAAAACTCTTTCATATCTTAAAGAAGATGAAAGTTGAGGCGGTACACAAGGCGTATGGGTCTTTGATTATGTTCTTACGTTCCCTGAAGGGCAGGCTGGTGTTTGCTTCAAGCCCGTAGCTGAGCAGAATAAGGGGCCGTGTAGGTGAAGTACTCGGGAGGTTGACCACCTTCATGTTGCCCTCCAGAGGCAAGTCGTGACCCAGGTACAGCAGATGTTGCTGCTGTACTCCTATGGCAGTCTGCGACGCCACCTCCTCAAAGAATACGGATACCCTGAGAATGGAAGGGGAGAGAGACAGACACCTTTTTAGATTTCAAACCTGACTTTATGATCGGTGCCTTTAGTCTCTCGTCAGTAACTGTAATTACATAAAAGTAAGAACCAACAAGCGATTTGGCTCGCGTCACATCGCGTCTTATGATTACAAACTGCAGACGTAACACACACGCACACTCTGTTCTTCCACACTCAGTGGCCCGCAGGGATTCAGTCAAAGCCGAGTGTGGATCACAGATAAAATCTAGAGCTCAGTACAAACTCGACTAAACCAGAATTATTGACATTATCACATTAAAAGGATTAGAACCAATGATCTGCACGATTCGGCAACTGCTTCCCATTTTTGGCTTGTTGGTGGAATTACCACCTGAGTGAGTCGTGTCAGCAACTACCAGAACTTTTGATCAAAATACCAACATCCCACCTCGCACTACCTCTTTACGCTGACATGGATCCACCTTATCTTTTTCAAAGTGGTGAAGTAAACAGAGGTGAACAGGGAAAGCATATTTAAAGGTCAGAAGAATACAATGCATGCTGTACACTCCTTTGTTCATATTTTTGCCCTTTTAAAGGGCACTCAATGAAATACTAATACTGGAGTGTTATTGATGGATATAAGAAGACGTTTTTAAGTTACCATATACGGTCACTTGCCCACCTAGGGTTAAAAAAAATGCAAAAAATGTTAGAGGCCACAGCAACGCTACCGGTGACGTAGCCTGACATTTGCTGGAGAAAGCCACGTGACTCGGCTCCTTCATTGAGAGACGTAGGGCGCCATTCTAAAAGCCCATGGAAGAAGTGACCACACATGTTTCCCCATCAGAGTAACGTGTGCGATGATACGCCTGCGCAGACTCACGTGTTGTAGTGGTGGATGTAGATGCAGTGCGCCATGGCCTGCTGCAGAGCGAAGATGTGAACCGGCTGCCGCTGCAGTATGTCTGTGGTGGCTGTGAAGAACTGGTCGAAACCCCAACACCTCTCCTGGTCAGCCTCCAGTATACCTGCCAACACTGGAACCAGCTGCACGGTCAGACCCCTTCAAACAGAGAAGGACAGAAGAAGATAAATGTAAAGACGAGTTGCTGAGACGCATGTTCAGATATTCTTTGGTAGGTGTCGTACTGTGAGAGCTGGCAACTGTGAGGTAGGTGGTAGCTCCACTCTATCGGTCCATCTAGCACCCGCTGTATTCCAGATATTGCCCCCATAGGCTTCTCTGTTGTTATTTTGAACCTACACATGAAAACAAAAGACAGCCAGGCTGACGGATCATTGATGGACAGCTCTGGAAGGAGTAACACGCAGTAAAACATCCTTCCCTCAGGGCAAATCTAATCTAAGAAAAGAAGAACTGAAACTGGCAACTGGAAAGAGGAAACTGAACCCTGCTATCACTTACATGATGGGCTTGTTCCTGCGAGGTCCTCCATACGGTATGAAAGGAAGACTCCCAGTGGCGGCGTGGTAAAATGTCACACCGATACTCCACAGGTCTACGCTCACGCCATAGGATTTTTGATGGGGCTTCCGCAGCACAGCACGTTCATACATGTCTGGGTGCTACACACATGCACACATTTCACAATATGCAAAACACACACGCAAGTCTGCAGAGGTGGATATATAGTCACCATACGTTGCATAACATGCACTCATATGTTTATATTATCATCAGATCTGAGTATTGTCAAAGTCTCAAGTGACAGTAGTGCCTAACTTGGACCAAAATTAATTGCTGCGGCCATTATTTTATGAATTTTATGAAATTTCATAAAGTTGCATGACTTTGTGGAGCTAAACTCAAATGAACTATCACCTACTCTCTTTCCACTTTAAAGCTGAGCAACTGAAACAGTGACAGAACATCAATCGCTCGCATGAGAAGTCATGACAACCAAGAAAAAACAAAAAAACAGCGTGAGCACAGCACAGAAAGAAATCCCTTGTGAATGTAAAGAGAAACTTACATCTACCGTTTGTTTACCAATTTGTCCACTAGAGGGCCACCTAGTCTTGATGAAGTTGCTTGGAGGTATTAAGATCAGGAGCGTCTTTTATAAACATTTCATATGCACAGAAAGAACGAAGGTGCAAAGCAAACTTTCTGATTTATGAAAAACAAACTGGTTCCTCGACAGAGAGTCTGACCCATGCGTACACGTGAACCAGAGAAATGAGAAACTGTGATTGCAGAAGGATGAAACGTAAGAAACTGTGTGAAATTGAAGATTTCCTCTCGCGTACAATATATATATATAAAGCGATTCTTCCAATGAATAAACAAACAGCAGTATGACTGATACTCCCTGGAGTGCACGTACGAAAGCTATCCGTTACTGTAAAAGATCTGACGTGTCTTACACCTAATTCACTCCTCTAGTCAGTCGGGATTTCCCGATAATTCCTGTTTCTCATCAAAGCGATTGAGGTGTCACCTCGGCCCAGTCCTTGGCACAAACACATTTTGGCCTCAGCTTTTATGTCGTACCACTTCTTTGTACTTTCGGACAGCGTCCAATGTTCTGAGTCAGCGACATTCACTGACGTTTGGCATCTGTAATGCTCACACTGTGACCAGCGAAACAACCTTTTCTTGTCTCAACCTCTCTAAAACAAGAAGTTCAATTTCGATTAGGGAAACAGGTGTAGGATGTGTGTGTGTGTGTGTGTGTGTGTGTGTGTGTGTGTGTGTGTGTGTGTGTGCACTGTCAGAATATGTTTGTGTTTCATCGATATGCAAATTTCTGAAGTGGATGCCAACACAGTTTTGCAAATGAGGCCCCGGAGCTCCACTGGCCTGTCTCACAAAGCCATTTCAGCATGGCCACGTCGTCTGTGCTGCAAAGGTTATATGATTCATGAAGCAACTGAATTAGTGGGAATAACATTAGACTATATTGATTGCACCCTTGACTGTAAAAGAAGTTACTTCAAAGAAATCTCTCAAGAAGGAGAACAAGCTACAATAACCATAAAAGGCAATCATATTTCTGAGACCAGGCCTTGAGCTTCCCCTGGTGGAAAACTAACCTGATAGAGAAGGTTACCAAATGTGCAATAATCCTGTAACCTTCCATTAATAAGGCTCACTGAACATCACAGTTTTTATTTGACTTTGTCCTCACTTTATTTATCCAGGACATTAGGTGATGGCAATGTCCCCGTCCACTGAGGCAGTAAAAAGATTTTCTGTTCATAAAGTCCCCGTCTGTTCTCTACGGCAGCAGTAATGAAATATGAATGCGACACACGGCTCTGTGAAGATTACCTGCAGGCTAACCTGCAGTAAAGATGATATAAGATAACTCCCCCATGTGTGTGTGTGTGTGTGTGTGTGTGTGTGTGTACACCAGATGGCGGAAACAACTTTCCGTCACAAAATAATAATATTTTCCACCAGGTTTTCTGAAGGGCATCGCTTGTTTGTTACCTTCACTGAGTGGGTTATGTTCCGAGACACGTTTCTTATGAAGAGATATATTCATCTGACACACAGGCCTGCCAATTTCTGCCAACAAATCCTTTGTAAAAAGCCTTTTTCACTCCTAATCATATCATCAACCACAAAACCTGTATTCAGAAATACTAACATTATTGGTGTGACCGTTATCTTACCAGATACTCTTCCGTTCCATAGATAGACAGAAACTTCTCGTCATCTTCCAGCTCTCTCGCTGCTCCAAAGTCGGTCAGCTTATAAACAGACTTGCCGTCCTCCCCGACCTGCCTCATGATGTTGCCTGGCTTAATGTCCCGGTGCACAACTCCATTTTCCCGCAGGTGGTTCATCCCCTGAACTGAAGATAAGAACGAGGGGGAAAACTTCAGAATAGTTTGGATTATGAAGTTATATGGAAATGCCAAGATATACACCCACCTACACACTGTAAAACTGTGAGGAACTCTGTTTCAGGCAGGCCAAAGGCATTTTCTGGCTCCTCAAGGAGGCTGAGCAGACTTCCTCCTGAACAATACTCCATGACCAGCACCTTTTGTTTAGAAGGCAGCTATAGAGAGGGAGAGAGATAATAGGAGATGAGCTGGTAACAAACAAATACTCTCCTATTCTAGGTTCCAAATTCATTTGGATTAAAGCTGCAGCCCTGTTTTACACAGTGATTATCTCATCCTAACACATGGCTGTGCTCTCCATTGTGCTTGTCCTCGTTTCGTCAGTCCACCTCACCTCTTCCACGGTGTACAGCTTGACAATATTGCTGTGGTTGAGCTTCCTCAGCATCTCAAACTCCCTCATCTGGACCTCGTGTGGGCGGTTGTAGCTCACCACGTTGAACACTTTGACGGCTACCAGCTCACCCGACTTCTGCACACACACACACACACACACACACACACACACACACACACACACACACACACACACACACACAGACACACTTTTATATCAGCACAACACATCACAGCGTCATGTGTAGGAACATCAAAAGCCAACAGCAGCAACCACAACCTTTTCTTATCACACATCCTGGTGACACATTTGAGCCAGAAAAAGTGGGCTGAAATGTCTGAGGTGATCAGAAGGACATAGAAAAACATTTAATATGCATAAGGATGATCAAATAAACCACCACTACCTTATTCCGTGCCTTGTAGACACTGGCTGTAGCACCTTGACCAAGGACATCATGTAAGGACCACAGGTAGTTAGCCGTACTGGCTGTTATGCCTGACATGCTGACAATGATTAGAGAATCAGAGAAACATTATAGGTGAGACAAACAAAAGAACTTTGTCCTTCCCGCAGGAAACCTTGAATATTAAATGCAAAACAAAGTTCCTACACGAGCATAACAACTACTAATAAATCCACAGCTGCTGGGTTGGTTGGGTTAGTAGTTTATAATAACACACACACACACACACACACACACACACACACACACACACACACACACAGAATACAGTAGAATAACTCTAAAACGTTATAGAAACGTTAAACTAACGTAAACACAACAAGCAATAACTAATAAAGTTAGCAACTAGTTAGTTTAGAATGTTAACGTCTAGTTTAGAATGTTAACGTCTAGTTTAGAATGTTAACGGCTGGTTTAGAATGTTAACGTCAAGTTTAGAATGTTAACGGCTGGTTTAGAATGTTAACGTCTAGTTTAGAATGTTAACGGCTGGTTTAGAATGTTAACGGCTGGTTTAGAATGTTAACGTCTAGTTTAGAATGTTAACGGCTGGTTTAGAATGTTAACGTCAAGTTTAGAATGTTAACGGCTGGTTTAGAATGTTAACGGCTGGTTTAGAATGTTAACGGCTGGTTTAGAATGTTAACTGTAGTGATAGCTTACCTGGAGTGGTGCAGCTGTTAGCCGTGCTGTAATGTGAACTATCTGTCCCGGATACTCACTCTCTCTGGACCGCACGGCACTGCACGGCACACAGCTGTTTATCCCGGTAAAAAAAATGGCGTCAAAATAATCAAATAGATATCGTTAGTGTCGTCAGTTACAGCTCAGAGTGTTTTCGAGGCTTTACGGTAAACGCAGCTTTGGCGCCTACGTGTGTGGAAACTTCTTCCGCGGTGTCAAACAGAAACAAACAGCTGCTGCATACCTGGCTAGTCTAACAATGGCTGCTCCCGGGACAGGTACAGCTCGTCGGACATGTCGCGGTGAGGACGAAAGCAGCTTCTTACTGTGACTTCAATCAGTTCAGCAGTCACCTCCGAGGGCAGCAGCAGCTGGCGGCATTGCATTGTGCTGTCTGTTTTCTTCTTAGGAAGTGGGGCGGTCTCTCGTGTCTATACATGAAGGCGGAAACAGATATTTGCACACTTGACAGTTTTATTCTCAGCCGGAACTTCCAGCTGTGTTACAGTAATTATAAGAGGACACTGAGCCAGGAAGGGGGGTGGTCATACATGCAGACCTCATTATGTGTGTGTGTGTGTGTGTGTGTGTGTGTGTGTTGTTAATTCATCTGTATTTCGGATGAAGCCACACGTCAATGAAAGTGAGTCAGTGATGATCCATGAATCATACATGAATGATCCATGATGATGAGATACAGAAAGATAGAAATGTATAACACATGCATTTCCAGTGACACTAATTGAGTTTCCGTTCCATCTATTGCAGCAGAGCAACATGCCAGTTTAAACTTTCCAGTGCAGCACAGCAGCACGCTGACTCTGTGTGACCTGCATGGAACAAAACCTTACAGTCCACCTGAAGGCAATTCTAAAATTCCAAAATACTTTACGTATGTTGGAAAATAGTTGCTGATAACACATGAAACGCCGTATATTATGTAGATATATATATATATATTATATATATACTGAACTGTGGAGTTAGAGGTTCAGACTGATTTTCACCTGTTTTCAGTGGGCGATCCTTAAAGAGTGGCACGCTGAGGCCACCCTGAGCATTCAGCTGAGAGCTCTGCATATAGCAGAGAGATAGAAGTGAATTCATCTCGCTCAGAGTGTTTCAAAGTTAGTCATGTTGTTTTCTGAACTCATCTGACACGTTTCAGTCGCTTCAAAATTGCTGCTTGAGCTGGAGCCTAGAATTCATTTTTACCTGGTTCTGACACCTGATTTCATAAACTGTGATATTTTTAATCATTCAGATTTGGCTGGGTGGTTAATGACACTGTTATTATTAGCCTGACAAACTCACATACTCACAGACTTTATTTAGTATCAGTGGTAATACCTGTATTCCCGTGTATATGTGAAACAGTCAGCATATCAACAAACTGCCAACTGACCCCACATGGCTCATCATAATAATTTGACTGTAGTACACATGAGTTTGTGCATGCATGTGCAGCTGATGCAGAAAATGAGGAAATGCACAGGCTGGCCATGTGACCTATGGCGTTTGTGGTTTACTACAGTTTTCTCTGAGGTTGTTAAATCTCTGCACTGATACAAGTTTGTCACTCCCAGCACTGATTCCAACCCCTTTTTTAAGGCATGGTCATGTACGGTTTCGTACACCAATCCTGTCCATGTTCACTGTGTGATGTAATACTGTACAGTACATGTTTACCCGGTTGTCTACATGTCATTAGTTGCTTAACTGGATTTGCATGTAGCTGTGTTAAAGGGAAACTCCGCAGATTTTACTCATGACGCTCAGCTTGCTCAACACAATGAGTACTACTCAGCATGAATTTCCCCAAAATAATTGGTTTCAACACAAGCCTGTGTTATAAACTGGAGGCGGTGAGGTTTAAAGAAATGATCTTTTATGAGGCAAAGTCTGGACTTTGATGCTACTGAGTTGCATCATGGGAAATGTAGGATCCTGTACTTTTGGAGCTTGTGCCTCACACAAGCGGCTTTATCTCAGCTTCTGCTTCTGTATTTTTCTTAAATCATGCTCTTGTGTCTCCCAACTTTATTGAAGTACATATCCATCAACTCGTCAAGCGAATATGTAGAATATGGATGGATGAATGGATTAATCCACTCAGTTTATGCTTCATTTGTGTCTTGGTGCCGTGTATTGGTCCCTTATATCATGCATAACTGCAGTACTTACTTTAAACAGAAACAGATTTCTACGTATTTTCTTTTTAATTAATATTTTCAGGTATTTTCTCTTCATTGTTACAAACATCAAAAGAATGCAAGAATCTTTATAGCAAGCAATGTTTATTAAAAAACAGATCTACTACAAGAACTACACATAGAATTATATAAGGCCTATTTGATTAAACTACTATTGCTATTACTGTACAATATTGTACCAAAAAAGAGTGTACCTCTGTAATGTACAACATTGTATATACAAAGTACATCTGAACACAGGATTCTCCAGTAATACAGAGACAACTATAAATAGATTTGACATTACAGTCTTTTTTTTCTGTTCTGCTGTTTTCAAATGGACACAAAAATGCATATTTAACAATATTCAATTTCCGACAAATCATCCCCACACAGTTAGTCCACACGCAAGCCAAGTTGTTCAAGTGCACGATGATTGATTCGAGATCGAAAGAGGGTCCCAGCTCCCCTGAAACAGCACAGCCGGGACAAAAAAAAAACACACCAACCAACCACATGCACGTCTGTATGTGCGAGAGTGTGTGTGCGTGTCGATAAGGCCAGTTCATCTCACACACACAGCACACGCACGCACAGTCACACTCCCTCCAGTTGTCACGATGAGGTAAGAGCAACACAAATACGCCAGGTAATACAAAAACAGTATACAGAGATAAAAAATAAAAACCCCAAAACAATTAGATCAATTCAATACCTGGTAGAGAGCACACAGGAATGCAGTATGTGCTGTGTTTCTGGGAGCGGGGTTCAGGAGAAGGGAATTATGGGGGAAAATTGTCAAAAAATTACTTCAATACTTTTTCAAGGAGGTGAAATACAACAAAAAAAAGGCTTTATTCAGTTTACCCTGAATGGCATGTGTCCACTTTTAAAGTCAGTGTTTGCAAAATTATTCACATATTCCTTAATTCATCATCAGATCTAATTTTGCAAAGGTACATTTTAGCAAATAATACATATATCTATATCTATATATCTATATATATATATATAAAGGAAAGTCCTCGGATTTGGGTTTTCTCATCCTCTTTCTACTTAAAGCTGGTCTGCCACTGGTGCTGTTACAGCAGCGACTGAAGACGAGACATTTCATGTATCCCTGCAGGCTTCTGTTTGTTTTTTTCTTTTAATCTGCTCACAGTGCATATTTATTCAGCATGAAGGCCGTTGGTAACTCCTGAACATGGGAGAAGTGTTTTTCTGCGTGTCTCCAGACAAGTCGCTGTTGGGTGCCATCCCTTTATGATGGGTGGGTGGGGCCAGAGGGTGGGTGGGTGGGGTCGGGGGGTAAGGTGCATACATACTTTACATCCACGCATGCTCACACACAAACGCACACACACACCCAGACAGCAACACAGTTCAACATTTTACCATTACAGAGTCTGAGAATTAATAAACAACTGGAAAAAATAATAATAATAAAAGCAAACTTTGCTTAAGAACGCATTGGATGAGGTGGTTGGTTGTGCTTCCATCTAAACACACTCAGGAGGATCCTCGGCTCCATGCTTCCAGTTATCATGATTATTACACATACATACACACCATTAGAATAATAAAACCCTTTTTCTTTTTTTTTTTAACTGTTAAGTCTGAAGTATATAGTTGAAGGAGCAAGCTGTAGTTCTGTTTGAAGATGTCCTGTAGCTGGTACTGCAGATATATAAACTGATGCAATCAGCCAGCTCGCCGCTGTGGCTGCTGTCTATGGCCCCAGCATGCAAGAAAACCTGAAAGGCGTTTAGCTGCCACAAAACACCACCACACACACACGTTTGGAGGAAGTGTGTGCGCGCGTGTACAGTCCAACATTAACTATAAAAATGCTGGGTTTCAGTGGTCCTCTACATACATAACAGAGCTGCAGGAGGGAAGCAGCATAATGCCACAAACTACCAGCTTTCATTATTTTTATTGCTATATTTGGATTCAGATGACCGTTGTTATGTTTTGGAGAACGCTGCTCCTGCTTTTCTCCTGTTGTGGTACTAGCACTGAACAATAATAATAATAATAATAATAATAAAAGAAATCACCAACATATCAAACACTGGAGGAAGAGATAAAATAAAGCTCTTGATCACATGACTTACACTGATATTTGGCCCAGTTTTCTCTCTTTTCGTCATCAACCAAAGGTTCACCTTTAATCTGCAGTCTTTCACTTCTGAAGCAGCAAGTCAGTGAGTTTCATTTCTACACAGAATGAGAGCTTAGCATTTCACAGTCTATTCTCAGGAATTAAACACTCCCTTCCAGTCCGCTAGTCGTGGGTCATTAAAAAGAAAAAGAAAAAAAAAAAACCTGTCATGTCTACTATACAAAAATCAAACAGTGCTTTTTGTTCCTCACTTAGATCTGTGTGTAAAGGCAAGTAACACTCTTGCACGCCCACTCAAACACAAATTCAAACATCACAAACTAGTGTATGTAAGCTGTAGGCCTGTAGGTGTCCATCCTGAACCCTGTTCCCTTGTACAAGATTTCAAAATCCAGTGATTCCTGGAATCTCTGAGTGTCTTCAGGGGTATTCACTGACCTGTGCCCTGTGATAGCTGACCTGTAGTAAGCAGAGCTGCCAGGAGAGGGCAGAAAAAAAACCAAACTAACTCTTGACACTCTAAAAAGGGAACGTGGCGTCTTAAGAGCTCGCCTGGACACCAAGAAGTGAATGCTACACATGAGTAGTGGGTTAGGTCTTGTGTGAAACAAATGAAGTGCTTTCTGCACCTGGTAGAAGAGCTGTGAGAATCAAAGAGTTTGTCAGAATCAGTGTCGTGGATCAGACTGAGAAGGTCCTAAGCCGGGCAGGATTTGTCGTTAGACTGGGGTGGAGGCGGAGGAGGAGGGGTGTGAGGGAGAGAGTGTGTGTGGCCTGCGGGTGGAGGAGGAGGTGTAGGGGGCACAGTAGATGTTGGGGAACCCATGGCTGGACTGCCGCTTCCTCCTCCGCCTTTTGGGAACACCACCGGCTTGGGCCTCGTTGCTGGTGGGCGCAGCTCCCTAAAGGAGGGTACAGAGGAGGAGAGGGAGGAGGAGGAGAGGGAGGGGGACGTGGCCGAGGGCAGGGGGCTCCGCGGTTGGCTTTTGGCCGGGCGGAAGGAGGAGGGGACGTCGCTGGCGGAGGAGGCGCTGCGCTGAAGCGGGTGGCCGTGCGAGGAGCCCCCCTCGCTGTCCCGTAACAGACGGGAGTGGAGCGGGCTGGAGGGCTCCGACGCTCCTCCTCCTCCTCCACCGCCACCACCCACACCTTTCAGCTGCTCCAGGGTGTCCAGAACCACGTCAGGGGTGTGTGTGTGTTTTGAGGTGCTCTGTCTCTCCAGCTTACTGAGCTCACTCAGGGCAGAGCTCATCGCGGCCTCGATGTCCTGCAACGCCAGAGGCAAAGTAAATACCAGCTCGTGCATGAGAACACCTAAAAGCAGAAGATGTGGATGTTCTCTGTACCTGCGAGCTGTGCTCCACCTGGGCTATCACCTCAGGGTCCAGTGGTCTGTGGTTGCTGAAGCTCTTCGAGCGCCCTGCTGTAGTCGTCTTCCGTAACTGCGGACTCTCCACCTAAATGTTCACAATGCCTTTCGTTAAAAACTCGCCCAAATGAACCAAAGCAGTCGGCCCACTACGCAAACTGCTGAGGATGAGATGTTACAGTACCTTGGTCTTGAGAGAAGAGTGGCGAGTGACCGAGTTGAGGATGCTGTGAGCACTCACAGGTCGCTTGTCTCCAGTTTCTTTCACCAGAGACCCGCCAACAGGAAGAGAAGCTGTTCTCACCCCTCCTCCTCCACCACCTCCACCTCCTCCACTGGCTCCTGGGCTAGTACTGTCACTCTCTGATCCCCGGAACGTCCTCCGGATACTCCCAGACTCCGGACGCTTCCTCATCCTGAGTGACACAAATATTCCAGTCACGTTTTTTTTTATTATTAACTGTGCTGCTGTGATTCGGTTCAACTCAGGGCGAAGGAGAGAGAAGGATTAAGACTGGAAATAAAATCTTTGATGTCGTCTGTATGTGCGTGTGAAACACACTTGTTCAGGTTGGCCAGGTAGATGTCAGCCACATGAGCTCCAGTAGGAGAGGCAGCGCTGCCTCTGGTAGACACCCGTTCCTCCAGCAGGTCCCTGCTGTCCACATCAGGCTTTGGACTTCCCCTTCCCCCGTCAGTCCTGAAAGAATCAAGAAATTCTTCATGAATCACTGACGAGGAACTGTCTCTCACACGTGTACGTTACTTCTAAAAGAAAAACAACACGGAAAGTTGACAAGGAAGTTGATCTGCTAAGATGTTTTTTGGCTACGTATTAACTTCCTTAGCTACGGGGTTTTCCCGTCGGACCGCTGACTGTGTTTACTTGTGATCAGGTTACAGAAGATGTGTCATTTCTGTTCATGTCTTTTGAACAAGGATCTTTGCCCTGATGCCAAGAGTTTCAGTTTCTCTCCGAGTAAAACATGATCGCGATCAATATTCATACCAGACAAAGCAAGTGGTCATTAATATGCTGTCCTGTTTCAAATGCTACATATCTGATCAAACCAGTGACTGGTCTTACGTGTCTTGGACCACGATGTACTGGTGTGGCACCAGTCCATCCACTCCATTGTGACGTCCCTCCCACCAGTCGTCAGAGGCTCGCTGGTACAGAAGCAGAGATGCTCCCTTCTTGAACGACAGCTCCCGACTAGTCCGGCCGGAGTAGTCGAACCGAGCGATGGCTTCGAACGGGTCGGACTCTGAAACAGCCAAGGAGCCTGAGATTCAGAGGATGGTGGACAGACACGGGAAGTAACGGAGAAGCAGGGAGGGGGGAGAGAAAAGAGGAGTGGAAGAGAGGGGGGAGGCAGATTAGTGCATAGCAGGTTAGTGCTGCTGCATCTGGTGACTGCGCAGGTGTTAAAATTGCTGAGCGGTAACGAAGCAGCCGAATGAACAGGTTACTGAGTTAGAATGGGAGCTGGTTTAAACGGTTAGAGTAACTGGTGAGGAAAGCAGGAAGAAATCTCATAAACTGGTGACAAAGAGTATAAAGAAAGCACATGTGCACAACATCAATGTGTGTGAGTGTGTGTGTGTGGTACGCACCATCTTCGCTGTTGTGGCTCACGGAGACGGTGTCAGGCGCCGGCTCTTCCACAAGGGGGGGCTCACAGTGTGGACTGTCGCTATCGTGGACAGAGAGGGCAAACAAGGTTAGAGGACACACACTACAGAGTCTCAGACTGACAACATGTGTTTATGACTCACAGCCTGACCTCATATTCCTCTATTAAAAAAAATCACATAAGCTCATACTGTAAGCACCGCCGCTCACTGTTGAGATTAGAGCCACGTCGGAAAAGTTTACACTCCTTGAAATTATAGTTTGTGTTGTCAGACTCTGCTTAGATTTAGTTCCAAGTCGCCCTGATCAGCCCTCAGCAGACTAACCAGACGCTGAACGAATGTCTTCTCCCACAGAAGTTTCTAAAACCTCCCAACATGCCAGAAAAAGCACAGCATCGATCAGGTGACGGAGCTCCA
Source organism: Nibea albiflora (assembly GCA_014281875.1). Classification (NCBI taxonomy): domain Eukaryota; kingdom Metazoa; phylum Chordata; class Actinopteri; family Sciaenidae; genus Nibea; species Nibea albiflora. The sequence goes on from CM024790.1 coordinate 24,099,173, forward strand.
GCCCTGGGTGTGACAGTGCTCTGTGTCTACACTTCCTACAGTGCCTCCGTACAGACTGAGAGCTGCTCCGCCAGTCTGACTCGCAGTCTAAACAACTGCGCTGACTGGCAGTATTAACAATAACAACCGGTGCCGGGGCTTGTCATTACAGTTTAATTGAAAGTCGCCCCTCGTGTGCATTGTGCTGTACGACTGCGTGCACGCTGTGCTCTCCCTGGCCATGTGGTGAGGCGGTGCTTTAATCTCCTGTGTGATGGAGGGTAAGCTGATCCTCGTGGCCCCCCTGGCCCTGAGTGGAGCAGACAGGCCGAACCCCCATCGCTCCACAACAGCCCCTAAATCAACCACCTCCTGCGGCTTTTTCTGCTCTCCTCATCATCTCCAAGCCCCCTCTTGTTAGATACCGATTGGACAAGACATTAACAACATCAAATAACCAAAAACTCGACTCACCAGAAGTCATCTCCGGCTCCGGGGATGGTGTAGATGGGGCCCTGCAGGTCCTGCAGTCCAGGGAAGATGGTGTCATGGTGGATGATGATAGTTTTAATAAGCTCGTTGACGTGAGCCTGGCAGGAGACCTGGTCATGGCCCTCGGGGACAGACATCAGGGTGGGGCCGAAACAGATGGCCAGGTTGTAGGGGTCCATCATGTTTTCCTCACTGTACTGAGACAAGCTGGGCGGAAGGGAAAGCAGAGTCATTTAGAGGTCATTACTTCCTCCTTCCCTAAACATATACAAGACTGACTCTGCGCACAAACAACGACATGTCATATATAGTCGACATCAACCCCTCGGCTTGTTAATTGCATATTTATGTATGTCGAGTTTCAACAGTAAACAAGCCTGCATCAATACTTCATTTATCTGCTGCCGTGACGGAGGCTCCGATGATGATGTGTGTGTGTGTGGGAAGAGGCAGGAGCAGCGGGGTGACTGTAAATCACTTAGGCAAAAGAAGAAGCTCCCCTTCTGTCTCCACACGAGCCGCCTGGAACCGCCTGGTTTACCCAGGAGTCTCAAATATCACGTCTCCCACATCCCATTTCTTTTTGGTCTTTCACTCCTCTTTGCTACCTCCCTTTGCTAAAAGGCTCTGTCGCGGATTTCAGGGATGTTTTGCAACGGATCCTTCTAACTCTCCCTTATCGGCTAATGCTTTTTCAGTGCACTTTGTCCTTTTTAGAGAGATTGTTTTTGTGGCTGATGGGCCAACTGAGACACCAGTGCCAAAAAGCCCTTAGAATTAGCTGCATTTATGCATAATTTATCCATAAAGTGAAGTCTGATCTTCACCAAAGTCACCTTGGCAGACAAACACACACACAGTACACTGATAACACTGTAATAATTGTTTTCCGCATTGGCGTATGCATCTAATAATCTTAAAGATGAAAGTGTAGTTAGTAGTTAGTTGTGTCTCGTTCTGTCTCTTCACATGTCGATCCCTCGTGAGCACTCCAGATCAGGCAAATTTAGATCTGTGCGAGAACTTCCTGCTGCAGAAGCACCTTAGACTTTGTTTGAAACGGAGCCGGGATCATTGTGATTTACTGCCCGTGGGCCTAAAGAACCATTACTAATCGAGAAAACTGTGCCCCGGTTCAGTCGAGATTCTGTGACACGAACTAAAGAAAGCCGTTCGGGAAAGACATTCCTGAAATATCGATATAATTAAATGGGTAATTCGTCTGAAAATTCCTCCCCCTCAGTGTGGAAATGTGATCAACACACACGCAGGAAACATTTGCTTTCACTGCTATGTGTATGCTATTTCAGGCAGACGCAGCTTGTCCATTTGAAGAATATCAGACGGCACTTCATGACTAAATTGTGCAAAAATCCAACGAGTTCACAATTTCTTGGCGCGGACCGCGATATCAGGCTACACAAATAAACTCGTCTTGAAGTGGTAAACAGAATCATTCAAGAAGTGAAGCGTCCAGCTCCTCGAGGAATGAAGAGGCAGAAATATTTTTTTGCACTTTGCACTTTTATTGGGGTCATACTTGACCTCCCGCAACGGTTAAAGGATGTTTAGATTTGGCGCGAGGAGGCCAAATGAACCTCATTCCGGGGTTTATTTATGGCGTTGATGACATGAGCACAAAGTGAGGGAATAAAAGGGGAACACTTAGAAAAGTCCTGTTGGCTCAAACAAACTGTGCTGTTCCTGTTGGTTTACTCTCATGGCCTTGAGCTGGTTTTAATCGTGCATTTCTTCTCCTGATTCGTCCACTAGTTCCTTTTCTTGTGGCTTACAAGCTCACAATAGAGACTGATGTCATTTGGATGCTCACCTGAGACCATTAAGTGTGCTTTGTGTGAAGAAACCTGATGAAGGCTGGGGCGAAATGCACCGTACGGGTCATTGAGTGTTCGATAATCGTCTTTTGTTGAAGTTTATATCGTAGTTTGTTTCCCGTCTCTGTGCCAGTGTTCCTCATCTACTCATCACCAGGCATAGACCAGTTGTAGTTTCAGAAAAGGTTGCCTAACGAGGTCACACACTCGGCCTCCCGTGTGTGTGTGTGTCCTGCTACTCACTGGTTGAGGAAGGCGAACAGGTATCTCATGATGATGAGGGTTTTGCTCGGCAGAGATTGCAGGACTTTCTTGATGTGGACCGCCCGCTCCTGGAGGCTCTCCATCGCTGGAAAAATCACACGACACGCAGGAGATTACTCAGACAATCCAGCACACGAACAACACAAGCAGACCAGAGGATGAGAGACTTACAGACGCAGGATATGAGGTCATGGAAGACTTCCTTAGGGAAGAGGGCGTGGTCCAGTCCTCTAAAGTAAAGCTTCAGGACGCCGGCGATGGAGTCCATGTCGTGATCATTCTGGTCCCCTGCCAACGGATCCTCACCTACATCCGGAGAGCGAGGACGATGATAGATAAAACGGCACTGGACAAATTGATTAAACTGCTCGGCAATCCTGCGGGATGACGGTCTTACCTCTCTCAAAGGCGTTCTTGATGTCGTTGACCTCCACCTGAGAGCCCGACACTCTGAAAATGCCCTCATGCTGCAGACCTACAAAGACATAACCACACACACACAAGTTAAAAGTCAAATTAAAATAAGATTTCCAATTTCCACATTTCACTGTTTTCATTCTTTTGGTGCTCAGAAGTTCTGGTACAATTCCCACTTTAATTTCACCCAGAACGAATCACACTTGACGTATCGCTGCAAGCCAATCGCTGCACAGGAAAAGCTGACGCTAAACCTATCACTTCGCTGGAGAATTTTCCCCTCACCATGGCGACTGATGAAGCAGATGCAGCTCTCGACCATCAGAGGAATGGCTTCACCGGACTCCTGAAACGGGAGGAGGAGGAGGAGGAGAAGGATTACTCCCGGCAGAGGAAGACAAGAGGGGAGGAGACGCGGTGTGAAAACAGAAACACAGCACACTTCTTGTCAGGAGGATTTCCGCACACACGTCTGCACACGCACACGCATCGGTGCACACATTTGTGTGTGTGTGTGTGGCAGAGGGTGGGCGCAGTACCCAGCTGTTGCTAGGAGACGGAGCTTTTTCCTTTTCCCTTTGTTTGTTTGGGGTTTCCAGAAATCTCTGTGAGGTAGAGGCTGTAAAGGCGAATGCTGGATGGAAATCTACGATATGTAAACCGTTTATTTTGTTTTTTTAGATGCATGCCATTGCGATTTTGACGTCTTAAAACCTGACTGTTATTTGGAAATGAACAATCAGTTGATTTCTCTGAAGTCAGACACGAACCAGCCACAAGGGGGAGCCACAAACAAAAGATTCCCCAGCGAGCAGTCGCTTTAGGTCACTAAAGTGTCGTTTCACATCGCGTCACAGCCTACAAACAGACTGCGTGGCTTCAGATGTAGATATTAAAACGTATATTTGTGTTTTGGGTAATGTGTGATAATAACTAAAGTGCTCTCAGCCTCTTGGCACCCATACGTCCTGTGTGTTGGGGGGTGTGTGTGAGGAGGAGGAGGACGCTGTGAGAAAACATGTGGCTCGAGTTAAAAGCAAAGCTCCAGCAGCTCTAACTGAGAAGCTGACAGCTCCAGAAACAAACAGATAATCACCTGCTTCCGTACCGACGAGTTCCTCCGTCCACTGAGAGAGGAGAGAGAGAGAGATGGGAGAGAAAGAAACGCCAGTCTGTCATTATGTCTCCGGAGAAAGTCTATTTATACTCACAACTCTGGTAACGCTCTATTTGTATACACAGACACATATGCACATGTGTTGAGAATATCTATAAACACTGACGGGGAAAATAATACCTCTGGTTGCCAAGAAATCAAGTTTAAACACTGCTATGGTATACGCCGCGAGAGTGTGTGTGTGTGTGTGTGTGTGCATATTTCCTTCCTTCACCACACCTACCTGGCAAGGCAACAGTCAGTCTTCTGACCTAAAGGAGAGAGAAACAGGAAAAGGGGGGAGGGGAGGGAGAGAGAAACAATTATAGTAAAGCAGGACACATGAGGAAACGGGGACAGAAACTTCCCACTGAAGCCGCACACACACACACACACACACACACACACACACCGTTCAGGAGAGGTTTTTCCTGTACGCTTGTGGAAATGCAGACACACTTGGCCCTGAGGAACACCGCCCGCCCCCTCCCGACACACACACACACACACACTTAAAAACACAGCTGCATCCACATATGGTCACTGTCGGTGTGACCTAGCTGTGTACTCCCACACACACTCACAGCTTATGATTATTAGATATATTAAACTCACTCTGCTTCCCTGCATGTGCCCTAATGTGTCCCACTAAACCACTCATCTCTCTGATCTGCTCCCTCACTCCGCCTCTGGCTACCGCTCCGTTCCTGGATCCATCTTCCTCATACTCTGGGGGCCTCCCGGCACACACACACACACCACACACACACACACACACGAACACACACACTGACAAACAGGACAACATCTAAAGGGGATGAAGGACACTGTAACAGCCCCACTCACTCTCTCCCAGGGTCTTCTCGATTAAGTCATGCTTGGCCTCCAGCTTGGTGATCAGGTTCCTTCCTTCCAGAAACTCCTTCAGCTTCTACACAGCACACAAAACACACACATGTACCCGCACATCTCCGTCAATCAGAGGCCCGATCCCGCTAACGCCACGGAGAAATCGCTGATGACCGTAACCGCCACTGACCGTGAAGTAAAACTGCTCCGTCTCCTGCTGATTGGCCCGTCGTTTGGCCAGGCTGGGCTTGCTGAGATAGGATTCGCTGAAGGTGGATTTGACCGACTCCATGCTGTTGCTGTGGTGGAAGCACTCGGAGACGTCGTAGTCCTCCACCGTCACCATGTCTTGGATGGTGGACAGAGTGGCCTCCATGGTTTTCTTCACCTGATGGGCAGTTAAAAAGGAAGGAGGAGGAGAAACCCGGGCTGTGATTAACACACGAAGGAGGATGAATTAGTAATGTTGGAGAGGGTTGGGGCGCACGGATAGATGTCTGACCTCTTCGTTCTCAATCTTCAGTGTGGAGAGGCGGGACTGCAGCTGCTGACACCTCTGGAGCAGCTCGCCTTCCACCGGCTGCTGTGCACACATCACTCCCATCTACACCCACGCACAGTGGAAAAACGAGACAGTTGGAGATAACCGCATCACAAAAACATCCTGCCCTTCCCAGCGCACAGACTTCAGCATAAATTAGAGGTATTTATTGCCGAATTCAAAAGGCACACCTAAAAATAACAACTCAAGCGCTCAGACTGTACCGTGTCTCCCATGTGGGACTGGAAGTCAAAGCGAGCTGGGGGGCAAAAGACGTTGTTGTAGGTCTCCATCAGTTTCTGCTTGTCCCCGTTGGCCTCCAGACTCTCTGCGGCTCCCTCCAGCGTCTCCAGCCCGGAGTGTTTGGACGTCTCTACGTTCTGTTCTGCAGATAGGTAGGTCCTCAGGGCGCGTTGCAAGCTGGCATGGTAACCTAGATCACAGCACTGTCACACACACACACACACAAGAAATACATGAATACACGTGGCACGGCAGGCATGACAACACTTCACCTACAAGCTTGGATCTGTTGGAGGCCTCGTTTACGGATCAAAGCTCTCTCCAACCTTAAAGCCGCCACGGTACACGTGTTAGATTTACAATGCATGCTTCGCTAACGTGATTGGTTCATCAGTTCATTGGACACGGTTGCTATCTGCTTGTTTTCCTCGTTCGGGCGCCATCGGCTCCAGCTGCCACCTGCCTGGACGCCGCTGAAGCAAATTTGTTTTTACGTAAACAATCTACGACCGACTGCGTCGGTGCCACCTGCTGCTCGACTGCACGGCGGTGCAATGAACTGCGTCCATGCTGATTTTTTTTTTTGGCCACTTGTTGGAGAGAGGGTGGGGGTGAAGGGGGGTGAGGGGCACAGCACCACTCTGATGTGAGGACAAAGAGAGAACACAAGCAGAGAGGGTGACCAGTCTGCTGCCTTCATTAGGAGCGCTGAAGCTAATGCAATGAGACTCGCCGAGGGGCCGCTGGCTGCAAAACAGCGACACACACACATGCGCGCACGCACACACACACAGCTCCTGTAGAGTAACAGTAAGTAAGTGCGCTCATACTCACGTCGATGATGTCGGAGAGGTCGTGGATGTAATATTTGAAGACGCAGCTGTTGGTGGCCTCGAGAGCCAGCAGGTACTCATTCCTGGCCTTTATGGCCTTCAGCCTGTTCTCTGTGTACTTAGCCTGTCTCTGTTAGGGGAGGAGAGAGAGACGGCAAAAGGTGAGAAGGAAAGAAGGAGAGATGAGAGAGGAAAGGTGATGACAGGTAAGGAAAAAGGGAGGGGGAGAGAGCGGGATAATAGGTGTCAGGATTAAAATGCCTCTGTATTGATTACGGATAATAGGAAGTGAAGAATCTTGCCTCTGTGACAGGCCCCAGCTGTGGTAGACAAGGTTAGCAATAAGCCAGTCGTGCACTCATAAATCATTCATGAGACGCACACATTGTAAGCCAGTGTAACAACAGGTGGAGTCCTCTGAAACAGATTTCCCCTCTCTCTCCCTCTCCATGATCCCACGCTCACCTTCTCCTTCATCTTCTCGATTTTTTTGACACTGGAGCGTCGGACGGGTTTCTCGTCGCTCTTGATGCTGGCCAAGGTGTCGGGGGAGCGCGGCGTCTGCCGGTCGTCTTGTCGGCCGGAGCGCCCCATCTGCTTCTCCTCCTGCTTCTCCGCGTCCTTCAGCTTGGACTCTGCGTTCATGCTGTCGGTGTTGTACATGTGGTACGTCTTCATCACCTAGGAGCACAAAGGGGTCGAGATTCGCAGGCAAACATGAGCGCGCGCTCTTCCAGCCTCTCTCTTACTTCAGTTTTTTTGGCTCGGGTTTAAAAGTGGGATCACGCCAGTCAGTGTAATGAGGAGAGCGAAAGCACGGAGGCTCACAAAAGAGATTTTTTGGAATGAACCTCCGGCGCTGGCATTCAGAAAATATTGCAGGGAATGAGTCACACAGTCAGCCTCCTCTACTCTACAACATGACCGGGCTTGGACATGCTGGTATGAGTCTGACATGAAGAGTTAAACACATGAAACGAATGTGTGTGTGCAGTGTCAGCCTTATTCCAGTTACCACCATCATTATGCTTCCACAACACTGCAGGCAGACACACTGGTCTGCTCTGTGAGTGCGCATGTGAGCATGTGCACGTCACTCAAACCAGATCTATTTCTACCTCTTACTATATGCTATAATTACAGCATGAGGCCTGCTTTTATGGGCCTGGCTGAGGCCAAGCTATAGCTGCTTTGCTGCTCAGAGCCGAGCCGCGGGAGGAAGCGTTGCCCACACGCGCACACAAACAGACGCAGAGAAACACGGGCTGATCGCCTCAGTCCTTTTTGGCAACACCGTGGAGCTCGTAACCAGACGACGCTACGATGCCCCTGACAGCGTGAGAAGACGAAAAACAACAGAGAGCGGCGACGTCTGAAAGATCGATGCTCAAATTCCCGTCCGATTAGTAGCAACAGAAGCATATATATTAAGTCATCTGTTAAACCGCTCTATAAAGCATACATGCAAGCAGCTCTTTCAGGCTGTACTTAGGCACAGCAGTGTTTTGGGCTAAATACTAACATCAGCCAGCAAAGCTTACACACTCGCAGTGACAATGCCAGCTATCACGTGTACTATGATCACCATGATTTACTGTGTCAGCTAACAGTCGCTAAACAGCCCCAAACACAAATGATAGCTGAGGTTGATGGGAATGTCATGTTGCCAAATTTGATGACAATCCATCTCAACCGTGACGAGGAATCTGAGTCCAAACCATAAACGTCGACCTGCTGACGGTGCCGGAGAAAAGACAGGTCATTATAAAAGTCACTGTGCTCCATCCTGTAATTAGGTGTTGTGGTATTTCAGTCAGTGTCAAAGCGGTGGACCGACCAAACAACAGTCACCCCTCAAGCCAAGGATCTTGAACCCTTGTCATGTGTTTGTGTTGCCTTACTTAGTATATTTATATTTTCAGATTAGCCACTCAAGTTAATGTCAGTTCTCAGCGTCCCTGTGAAGAACAGGCTGCTGATCCTGACACGGACACTACAAGTGCAAAGCTGTGAGAGAGGCAAGAGATCGCGACACCTTTTGCGATCGCCGTCTCGGTGTTTTTTTCTTACCGTGTAAAGCTCATTAAGAACCTTCATCATGTCCTCTTGCAGCTGCACGCCGACCTCCTTGCTCTGAAGAGACAGAAAAGAGACAGATTCATGTGAGTAAAGAGCAGCAACCATCAGCTCAGAGTCACTGCTTGAAGCTTCCACCATCCGTCTGTCTACCTGGTCATCTATCTGTCTCAGTCCACGTGGTCGACCAACTACACCGGCATCAATCAAGGCTAGATTATCTGGCTAAGCAGCAGCGGAGGAGTCACTTGTCCAGATAAAAGAACAAGGTAGTGAGGGACTTGATGGATGTGAAGTTAAGAGGAGGAAGTTGCAGATACTGATCTTTGCACGCCGGCAGGGAGGGAAAAAACAAGCGAGACAGACGGGTACGAGGACAACAGAGCCAAAGACAGAGGGCGAGATGACGGAGCTGCAGAAGATAAAGAGGCAGTAATACAGGCACTACCATTCTCCACACATTACTGCCTGAAGTCACAAGTGACTGATGACTTCACAGCAACCCACAGATCAGTAGACGTCCACACACACAAACACAAACATGCATTCACGGCCCCTTCTTACGCGTTTGAACAAATATGTTGGGACTCTCCCCAATTTTGAAAAAAAAAGAGACACCATTCAGATGTAATAATGACGCAGAGAGGCTTAAACTAAATACAAAGCAGCCACATGCGTGCACACAGGTAAGAGACGTCGGGGGGGGGGGGCAGGCACGGTGGACAACAGAGGAGGAGACGGAAAGAAAGAAGAGAAAGAATAAAAAAAGTTAAGGAATGTAGAAAAGCAAGAACAGATTTGGCCAGCGCATGCTGAGCATCTGTGTCCTCCAGAGGTGAGACTGAAGCTGAAATAAGACAGGTGAAGAAGCTGGTGACGAGGCTCACGGAGGAAAACAGAAAATTATTCTGAAATCTATCCGGGAGAATCACGGAGAGCAGACAGGTCAGGAACACAGGAGTGTATTACTCTGCGGAGGGAGGGAAGAGATTTAGGGTAACGGGATAACTCAGGTTGTCGCGCCCTCGCTCTCCAAAGTGCTGCAGGAGGCTCATATTAGGTGACAAGCAAGCCGGACTACAGCCAATCAAAAAGCAATCAGCCGCGGCTGAGCCCTCCTTTCTATCAACTGCCGATCTCGACCTTTGGACTTCTTCTCGTCTTGCCTGCGGTCGCCTCGTCTAGCCTCGGCCAGACCGCAGCAGAAACAAGCAACCAGCGCGCTTCATTAGAGCCGCTGTGGTCCAGGTTGAAACTGCGTGTTCATTAATAGAGTTTGAGTCATTAGCGCGTCCTCGCACGCACACACACTCCCACTGTGCTGACTTTTCACATTGGCTGAGATGAATGTGTCTAATATGGATCGTGACGTTCATCTGAGTGAGTGTGTGTGTGTGTGTGTGTGTGTGTCATGGCCCCTGGCACTGCTGGTATGCATGCCACTGCCTGGAAATGTTATAAATGAACTAATTATCTACTTAATTAGCCGTCAGAGCATTCTCTGTGCATGTGTGCAGGCCCTTTATGACCCAGACATGATTTAAGCAACCCTCGTGACAAAGAAGAACCAGCTCAATCAAACAGAAATCGATGACTGGGCCGAGAGCGAGAAACACAGCGGACACAGAAAGTGTTTTCTTTGTACGGGCTGCATGAGACAGGCAGAGCGTTCCCATCGCCTGCGATCAGACTGCAAGTGTAGTTCAAAGACAACCTATCGGCTCGGAAATCAGCAGCCTCTGCCATCACATTCCAGACACAGACTGCTTCACTTTGCCTTCCATGCGCGCACACACTTATCTGACTCACATTCTTTTCTTACCCTAAAATCAGCCCTTAATATTCTAACCCGACTGTCTTTTTTTTTTTTAAAGCGAGGAGAGGATCGCCTCACCTCGCGGGGAATGTTATCGCTGTGAAAATCATCCAGCACAAAAAAAAAAAAGGAAAGCGGTTTTCTGTAAACAAATTATTTTGGTCTGATGTGTCCTCGCTGGAGATGAACAGCTTCTCTCAGGGGAGGAGTTAGGGCTGGTATTTGCTCTTCAAGCTCTGATCTCCAGAGAAATCCCCTCTGCGCCCCCCTCTCTCTCTCTTTCTCTCTCTCCTCTTACTTCTCTCTTCCTCTGTTCGTCCTCCACATCTCTTTTTCAGCATCACTCTCAGACTAGCAAATCAAGAGATCAGATGAGACAAGAATGAGGCTACCGAGTGAGACGCGCAGGCAACGTAAGCTCTCCCGGCCCGAGGTTCAGCCGACTTGCCGTCAGTCAATAAATCAGTCAAGATGGAAAACAGATGCCGGAGAGATGGATGGATGGATGGACAGGGCGAAAATATGACATGGCCTCAACGTATCAGTTTCTAGTGTGATATACAAGACTTCATAAAACTTAAATCTCACTCAGTGGCTCAGCGGTCATCTGTTCTACAATGTGAAGTGAAACCAGGTGCTTAAAAACCTGCTGTAGTTTGTGGCTTGATCCTGTGTCCATACCGGTGTTTCATATCCTTATGCTCCATTTACCAACACATACATCTCAGTAGATTATTAGGCTCGGTGTAGCTGGACGCCGAGGAGCTTGAACAAACCCCTTCAAAACATCTCTAAAAACAGAAACACTTGGATCCGGTTACCTTCTTGAAGAGGCGTCCTGAGTCCTCGCTGATCTGTGCGAAGCGGGGGATGATGTTGTTGAGGTAGAGGTCGGACAGAGTGGCGTGGTCGCGGCTCTCCCTCTTCACCTGAAGCAGCAGCAGATTCCAGCAGTTCACCGGGGACAGAATGCTCTGCTCCTTCCTGCACGCAGAGAGACGGGGGGAGGCTTTCAGACGTATTCAGCGACCTCCGAGCATCTTTTTAGATAAACGACTAACATTAAGTCTCTTTCATCTTCTAATTCCCTCCTTTCGTGCAGCTGATAGATCTGCACACACACACACACACACACACCTACTGCATGTAAGAGGCACACCGCACAAAAACGCACTGTTCGCACACTGTTTTCACAAGAACGAGACAAGCCATTTGGATAAAAGTCAGGGAGGGAATTAATGCCCAGACAGATTTACGAATAAAAACAGCCACCCTCTCCTCACACACACACACACACACACACACACACACAGGGCTGACACAGGGTTGATGAGCCAGCCTAAACAGGGGATTCAGCCAGGGTACAAAACCCAGCAGGAGGAGGCGAGACTCCCCTACAAGCACAGCTGTCGCAGAGAGAGACAGAAAGAGAGAGAGATTTAAAGACTGTAATGATTTCACTGGCAGTCTAACAGCTCAAGACTGTTTCATTGTCTTTGTTTCAAGTGCTCATAAAGCAGTTACACAAACGCAAGCCTGTCAATGCTCTGCTTACATGACAACACAAGGCCTCTCAGAGGGCGTGCACACATTACGTGTGACTGTGTGTGTGTGTGTGTGTGTACAGTACGTGTTATGGATGATCCATGGATGATCTAGTGGGTAAAATGGATTACGGGTGAGTGTAAGTGGATGAAAGATGCTCTTTGTGCACTTAAAAGCAGCTTTAACTAGATAGAGACAGCAAAGAGCTGCGAGGCATTCACAACACACACACACACACACACACATACACACAACACACACACATACACACACCGGGGTCAGGAAAAGCGGAGCAGTGACCCAAGCATACACAAGGTCATCAAACAGACAGAGAAAGTCTTTGACCGAGGGGTATAGAGTGGGGGGAGGTGTGTGTGTGTGTGTGTGTGTGTGTGTGTGTGTGGGAAAGTAGAGCCTGATGAGATGAGTCATAGACCGTGATGTGATATGCTGGTACTGGCTGTCACTGGTCAGATGCTCAGATGAATAACTGAGTGTAATCTCAATGATTTAAAAGGGAAGGAAATAAAAACACACGCCTGTGCAGATATTACGAAACACAAAGACTCGAGCTCTCCGTGTGTCATATGCTAAACTTGAACAGCGGTCATGTGTGTGTTTGTATCACTTTCTGCTCCAACTTCTCTCTGCTGTCTGTTTCTTTTCCGGCGTGTCTGTCTTCACTGCTTGCACAAAGTTTATCTCAGAGCCTCAGTTCCTCTATTTACACGAGCAACCGGCCTCTCCGCGTCCACGCGTACATCTCACCGTCGCCGTGCAGTCACCATGGCGATGGCACCGCGGCGCCAGGTGAGATATCACCTCGCCCTCTCTGACCCTCGGCCCGTCGCAAGGTAAACACCGAAATGTCACCGGCCCTTCCGAAAGGTCACGTGGTGCATGCTGGGAGCAGAGTCAGTCCTCGGGGTCACGTGCTGCCAGTGACTCACGCTGCAGGGAAAATGCTAAATGTTTCATTTCAGATCTGGGATCAGAACACATAGCATAAAAAAAGAGGGCATCGCTGCAGGCGGTGCTGTGCGACTGCTGCTGACGGAGCAGGTAAAAACTCTGGCTGCACAAAATATCAGCACGATGTACGATTGGAGCTGGGACAACCTCTATAAACATACAGATTCTAGCATCAGAAGCACTCTGTATTGAGTATTACTGATCAATCACACCTGATTAAGCTTTGGTTTGCATGACAGTAAACAGTCCATGTGGAGGAAGCTGATTAGGAAGCTGAAATACGATCTCTGAACTCATCAGCAGCCGCTGAGCTCTTCATCCGTTATCCGGTTTCATATGCAAACATCAGTTTATAGAGATTAGCAGAAAGTGTGTCTTACTTGTTATTCCCGTGTAAAACTGATAAATCAGACTACGGACAAAAAAAAAACTTTGGCCCGGATATCCTTCATCCATATTCCTGATATCAGCTGGTGACGCTGGAAGGTCCAAAACATTTGTGAGCTGCAGCCATCAGACAACAGCCGACGGGTTCTGAGATTGGAGCTGGGATAATTTCATAGTCTATCTACTCTATTCCCAGTGTTTGCTTATTGTACAAAGACCCACATGTTGTAATATTACGACATCATCTGTATCGATTAGATCGGGCATCAGTGAGATTTTACCAAGCTCGGTTAAAATACAGGTTCTCTAGATTCAGGAGTCCACTTGTTTTTGACTGATTCTGCAGCAGTTCTTACACCACGCTGCAGGAAGCGCGGTGCTATAACGGACTTCCTCTCTGCATGGAATTATTGGCACACAGTGATTTTGTCTTAACTCAAAGTTTAGGTGCGTCGTGTCTTCCCCTCTTCGCTTCGCCGCATAACAAACATGTTGCTAGGTGTGAAAACAAAGCGGATGCTAAACTCTGCCTCAAAAAAAAAAAAAAAAAGAAGGTGTTTCCACATAAATTCCTACTTCTTACGTGGAGCCGGAAAATACGGCTCCACGTAAGAAGTAGGAACAGACAGAGAGCAGATTTAAGCGAATGCAGCCACGGCAGATGCAAAACAGCAACTTTCAGTCCACGTGTGGTCATATGACTGTGTGATGTTTAGAATCAGATCCCGACAACCGCGCCGGAATAATACGCCGACATAGCCATGGGTTGTATGAAGGTCTGCAGCTTATTAACAGTGGAACTGGCCTAATATTTAGCATAAGGATAGGCTTTGAATCCCTCTGCAACATGTGAGGCCTTCTCCATGTGACCAATCAGTCTGTCAGCCTCAGGGCGCGCGCACACACACACACACACATATATATATATATATAAACACACGCACAATAAAGCTCAACCGTGTAACCCCCCACCACTGCTGTACGCAGTCAGCCAAATAGCAGAAATACCAGGGGTCTCTACGGGATCAACACACACACACACACAACCCTCACACCCTGCATTGCTTGGAGCGCCATCAACGCCTGGCTGTACGGAGAAAACAGCCACACACACACACACACACACACACACCTACATTTACACACACAAAAATACACACATATAACCGGAAAATAGCTGAAATTCCAGCGTGGCACCCGGACTGAGCAGCAGCAGATGCAGGGAGACTGTTAAATACACAGATGTTGGATGAAGAGTGGAGCGAGAGAGAGAGAGAGAGAGAGAGAGAGAGCGGGAGACGCAGGAAGAGAAATGAAAAGCAAAAGATGGAACACTTGTCAGTCGGTGAATTGTATCGTTTATGGCCTCCTGACATCCTGGCGGGTCATGACGCGAACAGACCTGCTGGAGCAGCTGTACTAGCTGACCTGCTCAACTACATGTTTTATTCTCCGCCCTTTGCCCTCCCTCCCCTCTTCTCCTGCTCGTCTTCCCTCCCCCAATATGCAGCTCGGGGAAACACACACTCTGCAACTGTCTCTGTATTGATCCGAGCTGGAGGGCATATGTGCTGTAGATGTGTGTGTGTGTGTGTGTGTGTTGTGGGTATGTCCTCTTGGTTGGAATTGGGTTTCGTTTAGAGGCCCTATCGATCCCTTTCAGTCTGTGCCGGCGTGTGTCAGAGAGCATGGATGTGGGTTTGCCCCCAGCACGGATATGAACGTCTCTGGAAAAGTGCGCAATGCAGAAGAAAGAAAGAAGAACAAGAACAGAGCAGGGGGGTAAAAAAAAAAAAAGAGGAAGGTGGCAGCAGAGGGGCATCGTGATTAACAGGAAGTCAGCGAGAGAGAAAGAAGACGAGCAGAAGAGGAAAGAGTCCGGCCCTTCTCAACAGTTTCAGTAATTTAGGAAGATCCAGTGTGACGAAAGTAAAGAAGGTTAGCGTTTCCTCTGCAGCCAAGCACGACTCAAACACTGTTTTCTTGGAAACACGTTGCTTCTATTGACATTTCATTTAAACAATAAGCAGGGAACAAAATGATCCATTAGCGTCTAGAGCTAAGAGACGCTGCTGCGCGGTTATTGATTTTGTTCACTGGCGGATGGATTCACATCAAGAGCAGCGTTTTACCTGAGTGACTCTTATTTATTGCTGACACATGATATCTGTGTTTGCTCTAATAAAATGTTTACATTCAGATTTCTATACAAGAACTGCTTTAGTGACGCCGGCTGAGAGACTACGGGGTCCTCTCCATTCAGCTGGCGCGTCTCCTCGCTTCATCACTTGCATCTGTTAATTGCATCTCGGCTCCGCGAGTGATGAATGGAAGAGGATGAGCGACGGCGTCCGCTGACGGGGTCGGCCAACGCCGCCGCTCTGAAGAGCAGGCGAGCAATTGCTCACGACGCACAGCTGTCCCACAAATCACGACCCTCCTCCCCCCTCCGCGGGTTATGTAAGAAAGGAACAACAACAGTAATGAAGTAACGTGTTAATGATACTGCAGTAATGATAACAGAGCCGCGCGGCCCGTTCAGATCAGCAGCAGTCATCAATCATCAACCTCCCTCCGAGTTGCAGCTGACATATTAAAACATCCTGAGAGATAAAAGTTGGTGGACGTTGGTCGACTTCCAACTCCGCTGCTAAAGGAGGAGCGAGGACAAAAGGAGGAACAATTAGCATCTGTCTCTATTTATCTGTGGTATTCTATGTGAATTTATATATACGTGTGTGTGTGTGTGTGGTTTACGGTTACATTAGCCGTTCAGTGAATCCTCCCCCCGCAGGGATGCAGCCTGCTTTCTCCACCACCACCGAAAACCAGCCAGATAAATGATACAAGAACACATCCCGCTGCTAAACCTGATGAGCACCATTGTGTCTCTGTGCGCGTCTTCTGATGCATCAGTGAGAGAGACAGACAGAGGGAGAGAGAGACACACGGAGGGAGAGAGAGACACACAGAGGGAGAGAGAGACAGACAGAGGGAGAGAGAGACACACAGAGGGAGAGAGAGACACACGGAGGGAGAGAGAGACACACAGAGGGAGAGAGAGACACACGGAGGGAGAGAGAGACACACAGAGGGAGAGAGAGACACACAGAGGGAGAGAGAGACACACAGAGGGAGAGAGAGACACACGGAGGGAGAGAGAGACACACGGAGGGAGAGAGAGACACACGGAGGGAGAGAGAGACACACAGAGGGAGAGAGAGACACACGGAGGGAGAGAGAGACACACAGAGGGAGAGAGAGACACACAGAGGGAGAGAGAGACACACAGAGGGAGAGAGAGACACACAGAGGGAGAGAGAGACAGACAGAGGGAGAGAGAGACACACAGAGGGAGAGAGAGACACACGGAGGGAGAGAGAGACACACAGAGGGAGAGAGAGACACACAGAGGGAGAGAGAGACACACAGAGGGAGAGAGAGACACACAGAGGGAGAGAGAGACACACAGAGGGAGAGAGAGACAGACAGAGGGAGAGAGAGACACACGGAGGGAGAGAGAGACACACGGAGGGAGAGAGAGACAGACAGAGGGAGAGAGAGACACACGGAGGGAGAGAGAGACACACGGAGGGAGAGAGAGACACACGGAGGGAGAGAGAGACACACGGAGGGAGAGAGAGACACACGGAGGGAGAGAGAGACAGACAGAGGGAGAGAGAGACACACGGAGGGAGAGAGAGACACACAGAGGGAGAGAGAGACAGACAGAGGGAGAGAGAGACACACAGAAGAGGAGAAAATCCCTGTTTGGGCAAGGTTACATGAACAGCAAGACACTGCAAAATAGTCAGAGCACAAAATCACCACCTGGCCAATCTGGCGAAATTTACTGTTACGGTGCACACACACACACACACACACACACACACACACACACACACACACGACACACACACAGACTAACAGGACCTCCCCGATAACAGAAATAGTTTCCTAATGAAATGTGCAAGCGCTGAATCAGTTGGCGTTGTGTTCATTCAAAGCGGGAAGCACAGCAGAGTGATGTAAGTTCGGTAATTTTCAGGCGCGCACCAGCTTGACCTCCCTCACCGTCCCTCTCGATTGTCCCTCAGTTTCATTTTTCTGCTCGTCCCCACTTCTCGTTTCTCGCGAAAGAAGTCATTGATCTTGTGAGCACTTTAAATAAAGTGCTAAATAAAGACTTCTTCACTTGGAGTTCTCAAAAGAGAAAAATATCTGCTGTCTAAACTAAATGACTAAAGATCATATGAAGACAACAGGCTTCCGTGTGTGTGTGTGTGTGTGTGTGTGTGTGTGTGTGACTGTGTGTTCTCATACTTGAGTAGATGGTCCTTGGTGCTGCGCGTCTTGGTGAGGAACCTCTCGGCCAGCTTCTCCAGGTTGCGGCTGTAGTCCACCTCGATCTCTGCCTTCTTCCTGAAGAAGTCCTGCAGGTCCTGCAGCAGCTGCACCCTCAGCTCGCACTGCTGATCCAGACACTTGAGCTGCTCCACCAGCTGGGCGCGGATCTCTGCCGGGGCGAAAGAAAAGAGGGACGTTAGTTTGTTGTGCTTGACCACAAATCCAGGTGTAATCGGTGCATCGTGAGCCACAAAGGACGGCCCGTGCACAATGTTTGTTACCGCGCACGTCTTCAATCAAAGGCCTCTCTTCTCTAAAAAACAACAACAACATGCAATTATCCATACAACCGGGGAGTCAGCTGCATACATTACTGCTGGCAGTGCAGCACTGTCATTAAGACGCATGCCACAACAATGTGTAAGATATTAAGTCTAAAGCGGTTTCCTCTTTACAGCTGATGCGGATGGAGACCAGCTCCAGTGAAACACCTGGCACGGCCCCTGACACATCAGTCTGGCGTCTTGGCTGAACCCCCCCCACCTGTCTTTACCACGTACAGCGCTATGGGTGTGCGTACATCATCGTATTCATTTGTGTTTGCGTGTGTGTGCATGATCGGCTATCCTCTTCCACACACACACATCTCCAGAGGCAGTCATTTATCCGAGCTTATCACTTTTCATTTTCCTCCTTGCCTCCTTCCCCTCTCCCTCCTCCATGCTGCTCTCCAGTCTGGCCTCAAATTAATAGAGTGCACTCAGTGCAGACACACTCGGTAACCATATTCAATCACTGGCTACGGAAGGAGAAGTCCTCTGGAGAGTCTGCTGCCCGCAGCAGCTATAGATTTGGACACACAGATCGTCGGCGGCAACATGTGCGCGCATCTTACACACCCAAGGACGTGATGGTGATACGCTGGATCAGTGATGACAGCTGACAGATTAATGCTATGCTCTCGTAGCTGCCTGCCAATGCGGAGCAGGCTGCACATGCAAGAGTTAAGACACAACACAAACACACACACACACACACACACACACACACACACACAGACTTCTCCAATTGTTTGCATATGCAGCTGCATTTAGGCACGGCCGTCCTACCTCTACAACGCTGGCCGAAGAGAAAGCGGATGGCTTTGGCCTCCATCCTGCCTTCAGTGTAATCCGGACTCCCCTCGCTCACACACACTCTCACACTCTGCAGACAGGCAGACAGTCAGCCGTCCGCGGGGCTGACAGACTGTTGATGCTGCCTTTGTGTTTAGTAGCTGAGAGTGCAGTTTCTCATTACCACAAAGAGAAGTGGGATATCTAAATGTGTCTGTGACCACCCCCGCTCCTCCCCCCTGTCTCATACTTCTCTCTCATAAACACAGACCTACACATTATGTCACTACCCGGCGGCTGTGTCCGCTCATGACCGTTCTATACTGATTAAAAAGGAGCGCAGGAGTCCTGTGCCATTACAGCGCTCGCATACGCAACAAATAAATGCATACACACAGCTTGTGTGTGTGTGTGTGTGTGTGTGTGTGTGTGTGCTAACGACCTGGTGTGAGCATTTGCTTTGACAACATGTGTTATTGACTCGTGGTTTTTCTGCATGTTTGTGTGTCTGTGTGTGTGTGTGTGTGTGTGTGTGAGTCACTCGTCCCGCCTCTCAAGGTTTTGTGTCGCAGCCTTGAGAGGCGGGACGAGCCTTGTAATTAAGTCCAACACGACGACACATGCCATGCGCACAGCAACAAACGCCTCAGCTGAAAAACAAGCGGCCATCATCCATCATCCATACGAAGGTGACAGACAACATAAAGTGATCTACCTCGCAGGCAGCCTGAGGGATGCAGGATATACGGAACGACACCAGTCCCATGTGACCTAAATGTTTAAAAGGCAAGTTTAATGGGGCTAGTAAGTAATTTTCATGTGGAGGCCATGCCCTGTGGCCCCCCCGAGCCCCTCTCGGGGGCCCCTCACAGTCGTGTTAGGATGAAGAGTGCATGCTCCGTTTGCAAAATATATGGCTGGGTGATTCAGCCGAGGCTAACCCTGAGCTCTGCGCACTGCACCTTGTTGCCACTAAGCCGAAAAATATCATCGCTGACAGGAAGAGTGTGAGCCGAGAGAGGAGAGACGCCGTCAGAAAAGACTGATGCGGGTCTCTCTTCCAGTCGTATTGCTCTGTAATGGTCATCATCTCCTCGAGCCAGTAAGGAGTGGGATGTGAACTGGAATGTGACGCCTCCAACCCCCCCAACCCCCCCTCCAGACGGACACAGTCACATTTTCCAGGCAGATGAGAGCAGGTCTTGTAATCGGGCTCTGGGATTCTACTTTACTGATGCTCTCCTTTGTCTTTTTTTTTCACCCCCTTCCTCCTCCACCTCTTCCTCCACCTCCTCCTCCACTGTCTGTAGTGTGCTGAGGGGCTGTCTGGCTCTGTCTGCACAAGCTTCGTCCGTACACTTTGTTCATCAGTCCCGCTAATACCACAGCCAAACGCAAAACAACTGGGCAAAGTAGGCTGCTAACCTGAGGCAGCGCTTTCTCTCTGCAGGATATTTATTTTCTTGTGCAACAACCACATACTGCGTTTGAGTGTGTGTGTGTGTGTGTGCAGAAGCTTTCTAGTGATGCAAAAACAGGGCAGAATCACCATGGACACTCCCTCCAGAGTGGCAAACCATCAACATCTGCAATCACTCACGTGGAAAGGAGCCGATCAAGCTGAAAACTCCTTTTTTTCGGTTTGTTTTTTTAAACACATCCAGTGTTTACTTCACTGATGCAGAGCTGCGTACATTTACATGAAATGTGTCATGAAAGTCTATTTCTGGCCATAATCGAACTCCCCACAGGCAGCCGACAGCCATGTTGTTGGTGTTATCACATCTCTGCCCGGGCCACAGAAGCCACCTGTTGATCTGTTTTGCTTTCTCAGTGTAGGAGAGGGGGGGGGGGCGGCTTGGTGTGAACGTGGAAGGCTTTCTACGCGCGCATGAAATGGCAGAAATCTGACGAGGCCTGCGTCTGTTCCTCCCAACCAAACCTGCGCCTCCTCGTCATCCATTATTGATCGGTTTGCTTATCCCAACCCAGAAAGAGGAGAGACAGAAACGGGGAGATGATGAATGGTGACAGCGTAACCACAGCAGAATGACATTACCACCGCGGCCTGCTGTTAATTTCGTAGTGGGCTGACGGCTGAAGGCAGGGTCGGACATGTTGCCGCATACAAATTCGTGGATGAATACTCAGAAGGAAATGAAACTAGAAATGGAAATTTAAAAAAAATAAATAAATGCTGCCAAGAGGCGACCCAGAAGTCACACTGGCAAGCACAGCGAGGAGCCCGAAAGTCGCGTTTCTCCTGCAACAGTACTTTTTTGTAGCCGGAGCTGGTTTTTGCAGCAGAAAATGCCACCAGCAGCTTTAGTCTGTTTCACTGGAAGCTGACAGAAGTGATGGCTGCCCTGAATGCTGTTCTGAGCTGGCCTAGATAGAGGAGCCACACACACACTGCTGCGAGCACTCATTATACCTGAAAACACCCTGGGCTATGGGCACACACACACACACACACACACACACTGACAGCGATGTGACACTGTGGATCCAGACTGTCACTCTGAGCTGTTTTGACGGCAGCTATCCAGCGCCGATCTTGGAAGCCCCACCCCACATGTGTCCTCCTCTATTACTGGACTGGTTTGCAGACACACACACACACACACGCACACACACACACAGGTAGGCACACACTGACACACACATGGCAACTGTTTACAAGTAGACGTGACGAGTGTTCGAGACAAGGCTTAAACTGGCTGGAGAGCGAAGGCGAGGCTACAAACAAAAGAGGAACGACACACTGAAAAAAGTTCATTCTAGTTTGTTTTTGGTGACCTGAGTCGCGAATCTTGACCGTGATCCATCCTGCTAAATATAAAACCGTTCCAAGTTCACCGCAGGGATCAGGAACGCACTGATCCAAGTTTTTCTCTCCCCCCTGATACTAAACACTCAAACGATTCCAGTTCTCTTTAAAAATCTGTCTACCTCACAGCGTGGATTTATTTTAGGTAATGTGAGGCCGAGGATTGTTGTGCCACTAAAACATGAGTCAGCAGCCCCATGACTAAATGTTAACTGATGGCAAAAACAGCAGTGCATGAAATGCGGATCAATCGTGTCATCCTCGATACATAATCTGATTAATCGGCACAGAGGTTTGCTGGATCATCCCCTTACAGAGAGCCTGAACGTGACACATCACTGGGAAGCGTTCAGTGCGGTCGGGAAAAATGATCATCGCCCTTCACACGTTACAGATCTACATCATAGTTTAACCATACCTGCAGTGTGTGCACACACAGTTTTGTAACGATCCGCGATGATTAACAGATTATTAGCGACACTTCTGGTGCTCTCACTCTCGGTTAATGTGATTTAAATAATCTGGCCGGTCTGTTTGTCAGATGCACACTTCGCTGTAGAGGTCTTGTCGTGTTCCCAGATCTCAGAAAATTCTTTTGGTGTGTCCAGAGTTGAAATATTTGTAATCATCGATAGAAACAAAAAGGTCCAGACCGGCAATATGAGACCGTAAACCTGGATAATCCTTTAAACACAAGCCTGTCTGCCAGCACTGAGGTTTAGTGCCCACAACCTGTGCCAGGTAATCAGTGAACACAGCAGGAACACAAGAACACACACACACACACACACACACACACACTCGGTTAACTAGTTCTAAGAAATCCAAGATATCCCACCACGATTTCTAGCTACCGGCGAGGGAGAATATTACCCATTCTGCTTGTGTGTTTGTGTGTGTGCATGAGCTCACATGCACAGTGTGTTTATGCAGTAAGGCCTGGTCTTTGTTGCTCCGGGGGCTGATACTGCAGTACAGAGCGGTGGAGGAGAGAGAGAGAGAGGAGAGAGAGAGAGAGAGAGAGAGAGAGAGAGAGAGAGCGAGAGAGCGAGAGAGAGAGAGAGGAGAGAGAGCAAGAGAGAGAGAGAGAGAGAGAGGGGAGGGGGTAATGGTTTTGAGTTGTACCACTGTGAGCTCATACTATTGTCCTCAGAAGAATGAAAGAAGCAGAAAGAAAAAGAGAAAGAACAGAAAGCAGTGTAAAAAGAGTGTGTGTGTGTGTGTGTGTGTGTGTGTGTGTGTGTGTGTGTGTGTGTGTGTGTGTGTGTGTAGGGGGGGGCACTGCGTCACTGTGAATAATATGTCCATTCATCCCCGTACACACAGGAAGAGAGGACAGAGAGACAGGAAGTCGGTCGGACCGGTTCACTGCCAGTAGGGAGCACATGGGAGGGGAGGGTCATACTAAAACAACCACAGGAAGCGTGTGTGTGTGTGTGTGTGTGTAAAGACAGAGTGCAGCAGGATGGGGGGGTTGGACTGAGGTGTGTGTGTGTGAGTGTGTGTCTGTTTCTTCAAATGAAAGGGCCTGAAGAAAAACAGGCAGCTGTGGAGTTCACCAATATAACCCTCTGAACCTGAAACCAGGCAGGAAGAGAGGGGAGAGCGACTGACGGAGAGAAACTAGGCCAGGGGTCTGCAAGGTTGAAGAGAGGGGGGGCAAAGCAGTGTGTGTGTGTGTGTGTGTGTGTGTGTGTGGATGGCGGAGCTATTTGACGTGATTTTTAGCCAGTTGATTGAGTTGGTAGTGTGAAGCCTCAGGTTGCAGGTAGTATTTCCTAATAGGATTCTTCAGCGGGGTGGAATCTATTAGTTCCAGACATGCCTGCCTAATATCGCTTCACCGTGCACGCACGCACGAGCACGCACGAGCGAGCGAGCGGACGAGGAGCGGGGAGTAGAGGAAAAGATAGAGTTACAGTACAGTAAGTGTTGGAGGGAAAACTATTGCAGGAATGGAAAGATTCCAGCCAATGTCTTTTCCTTGGGTCTGGACTTTCCTCTGAAAACACACACACACACACACACACACACACACACACACACACACACACACACACACACACACACACACACACACACACACACACACACACACACACACACACACACACACACTAAAAAACGTATATAGGTATTTCCTCTCTCACCCAGAGCTTGAAACCTTTAGGAAAAGCAGTGTCGTCTTAAGGAGGCAAGTTAACGAGCTTGGTGACTTTTAGACATGGAAAACGCAGCTGAAGCCAAAACCGCTGCAGACCTGCCCTGTGTGCAGGAGAGCAGAGAGAGAGACGGGCAGAGAGAGCGAGACAGGCAGAGAGACAGAAGATAGGAGAGGAAAAATACGCTACTCTGTGCTGTGCCTGAGTAAAAGTAAGTAAAGAACAGGAGGAAGTTATCGCTGTCTCGTTTGGTGCTTTGGAAATTTCACTTCTGGCCCAGGTTTATGATAATAGAGAAGCGAGTACTGGAGGATGCTTTCAGCCGCGCATGGAAGCCAGCCTCTGACCTCTCAGCATTTAGCTTTCACACACGTAAGCAAACACTCTGCATGCACCAATTAAACTACAGATGACCCAGGAGATTTAAAAAAATAAAAGGATTATGAAAGTAGGGCCGACTGACATGAGTTTCCCACCGTCATCTGTAAGCTACGCATTGAAAATGAACGAGCAAAGCTTAAAGAAGAAGCAGCAGCCATCCTGGAGGAATTAGTTGGGAACATTTTTGGGAAATGCATCTGCATCTGTCTGCATCTGTCTGCTTTCTTGTGTCTGTCTGTTTAATATAAAGCCATGTCTGCCCCCCCCCCCATCTTCAAAACACTGGAGAGCAGGAAACAGCTTGCCTGGCTACGTCTGAAACGAGTAATAAAATTTGTCTACCAGCAATTTAAAGCTTTATTTTAATCCAAGCCGAGGTTTAAAAATGGCAGGTTGCGGTTTTACAGGAGCGTTGTGTGCAGGAATATTTCTTTCCTGGAATCTCCGCTATGACGTGACACAAATCAATCTTCTCTGGACGACGAAGCACATACACGTGTTTTCCCAAAATGTCCAGCCTGGTCCTCTGGAGGAGAGGAGAGACATTAAATTATTAACTGCAGCATCTGTCACAATGACTATAATACAATCTCCATCTATTATTATGCTAGATTAGTATTGTGCTGCATTGTGGTGTTATCTCCCGGTGATAAATAACAACAGGGGCCTGTTGATATGACTCACCTCCCCCCTTAAGTATAGCCTTTGTGTGAATAAACCATTACTTGTCCGCGTTGCACCCACCGTGGTGGGGAGAGGAGGAGGAGGAGGAGGAGGAGGAGGCTCGGTGAGAGGAAGAGAGAAAAGGAGGTGACAGGGAGGGGAGGTGGAGGGTTATTATGGGGGGTGGGGACTCAGCGGGGGTAAATTCCTCTGCACTACTACTCAGATCAGGAAGTCATTAACCCTTTACTGGCTAGCGATACGCTTTATCTGTGGCGACAGGAAGATGAGAGGTGTGTGCATGTGTGTGTGTGTGTGTTTAATGCATCTGTGGGCTCACAGCCTGAGCCATGTGGGCTCTCGTCAGGGTTCCTTGCACTCTGCGGGCTGGGAGCACAGGTCAGGGGTCAAGGGTCGCAAAAGCTACTGGAGGAGGGTCAGTCTCCCACGTCAAGCAACTGGTAGAAGACACCTACAACAATAGGACTGTCCGTTTCAGCTCTGAGTTTGAGCTGAGATCGCTGCCTCTGCTTCCAAGTCGTCATTGGTTTTATATAATATAAATACGATGAATCTTTCCAGGAGTGCGTTACACCTCTCTGTCATGCCGTAACACTCCCTCCATCCAGATACCAGCAGCCTTTACCGTGCATCGCATGCTCTGATTCGTGGCAGCAGTGGGCTTGCAGGGTTGGAGATTGGAGGCTGGGGTCTCTATGCATAATGAAAAAGGCTGCTTATCAAAAGTTAACGAGCTCCTCACATTTACAGCCTCTGTCTGCTCTACTAACACAGTCTGGAGAAGGAAAAAAAAGGCACTCACAGTGTGTGTGAGACACACAGAGTGTGAGTGTGTTGGGGGAAGGGGGAACGTCTCACACAGATTCAGGGAATGAGGATAAATGAAGGGACTTGAAATGAGATTAAAGCTGCAGCTAACAATGATTTTCTGCTGTCCATTAATCTGGATTTCAAGTTTTGATTATTTGCTTTTAGTCCAGAGTTAAAGCAGCAATCAATTCAAGCTATTTTTCCAACAAACATACCAAATATTCCCCCATTTTGAGCTTCTTACTTATTACAGCTCGCTGCTTTTCTTGTTGTGTTAAATTAGCTTTTTTTATGTGACCAGTGGTTCAAAACGCAGTCTGAGGAGATCACACGTTGGACTTCAGGAGATCATGATGAGCATTTGACCAAAATATAAATTCATCAAGAAAGTAACCAGTCGCTGCAGCCGTGGTTTTTCTTTTCGTCTCTTCTTCTACAGCGCAGCTTTAATTTAGAAAATCAAGAGTCAGAAACTGGAGAAAAATCAATGCTCATCACAGTTTTCTGAGCCAACGTGATCATCGTTGAAGAGCTTGTTGTGTTGGAGAAACAACTGAGAAGTTGGACAATGTAAAAAAGAATCAACAATTAATCGTCTACCAAAATTGTTTCTACAAATCAGTTAATTGTGTAATCGTTTCACACACGATCGTACAATTCATCAGTTCCCCTGATTTAAGAGAGGCCTCTGTGTGTGTGTGTGTGTGTGTGTGTGTGTGTGTGTGTGTGTGTGTGTGTGTGTGTGTGTGTGTGTGTGTGTGTGTGTAGTTCAGTTCATCCTCAAGGGTACTTTCCACCTGGTGTCACCTCTATTTCCTGTCTCTGCCGGACACAGCCATCTGGACCTCAGTCTGGTCCAACAGCCTTCATCTCACACACACATTCTCTCACACACACACTCCGCCGTAGGGATGCAAACCATGACAGTATAGTGATCTACGCCATCTGTCCGCGGCGGTATGGATAAGTATCAGACAAAAACGTGCATACATATTATACCATCCTCAGACAGCGGGAGAGACAATATTAAGAGGAGATGTCCCGCTGTGTTTGTGTGTGTGTGTGTGTGTGTGTGTGTGTGTGTGTGTGTGTGTGTGTGTGGCGTACACTCTTTCCAGTGTTTCCAAATGACCAGTGTATAACACCCCCCTCCCTCTAATAATCAGCTTAGCAGCCAGTCAGGGGATTTGACTAATCCACAACACAAGCATGGGAAGAAGCCCGCCGAGTGTGTGTCTGTCTGCGTGCGTGGCCTGTCTGGCGGTGTGTGTGTGTGTGTGTGTGTGTGTGTAGTAAGTTAAATCAACCTCGACGATCTTGGAGCTCTCTCTCTCTCTCGCTCTCTCTCTCTCTCTCTAAGTGTCCAGAATTACAAGAATCGTCCAAGACACGGGGCGACTTTGACATAGCGATGGACGGGCGTGGACCCTTCGTGTGCAGACACATCACCGGGTGGATTCGCTCCCATCTCCGTTAGCAGGTTAACACTCGTCATAACAGCGAGTGACTGACGTGCTTAATGAGCCTGTTCTCCTGGATTACAACAGTCATCAATCCTTCAGTCATCCCTCCTTGTACCTTCTTCATTTTTCTTTAAATCCTCTGTCAAAGTCAGTTTGATCAGCACCAATGATTCATGGGAACCCTGTGTGCATGTGTGCATGCACTCAAACTCCAACCCCCTCCATCCACAGGGGGAAAGCGCCGCCGCTTTGAAGCCTAACACAGTGTGTAATAGCCTCCCCTCTGTCGTTTAATAGCTGTGCATGACAGCATCTTCCACACACACACACAAAAACATGAGAAAAAGACACGCGATACAGAACGTGTGTACGTGACTGGTACGTACAACCTTACTCAGCAGACTCTTATCGCTGCATTCCAAAGAGACGTCAGCGACGTGCCGAAAATGGCCGCAGGAAAAGATGGCAGAGATGGCGATAGTGAGAGTTGAGAGGAGGGGAGAGGGGGGCAGGCGGGCGGCGGCACCGTGAATTAAAGGCCGTATCTCTGCTGATGGCTGCTGATCTTTATCGGAGTGCCAGTGGAAGGCAGCGGGGCTCGCATGGAGGGTGGCGGAGAGAGAGAGAGAGAGGGGGAGAGGTGGATATGTTCCATCAGACAAAGGGACCAAAAACTAGGAGCAGATAACATGAGACGCTATCACCGCATCTGCCTTGAGGTCACACCTTTCTCCAGCTGCAGCGACAAACCAGGAGGAAGGCAGAGCTGCGGAGGAGAGAGTGTAAGGCTCACGCAGTGATGCAGAGGGAGGGAGTGCCAGGTACATGCAGATGTAGCCAGTCTGTGTGTGTCCTTTGTGTCCTGATACATTTTATACACAACTTTATATTTCCCTACACCTCAACATCTGCCGCACTATTTGTACGCATACGCAAATAATCTATTAGCTGTTCGACTGGACAAACTAATCGACAGCTTTTATATTTAATTATTTGTTTGGATCGTTTGTGCTTGTGTGAGGATTTGTGTCTTTTTTCCGTTTAAAATTATTTTTAAAAATCAAAGTTTCTCAAGATAAAACAGCAAAACTTAATCTGTAGTAAACTCTGATGACGTTTGAATGTTTTTTGATATTTAATATACCAACCAATTAATGATTAACTCCTCACACATCACCAACTCCTGTGCTAAGACAGTACGATAAAGCTGCAGGTCATAATCAGAGAACAGTGCATGAGTCAGAGAGTTGCTCTTTGGCTCTCATCCCTTAATCACTGGAGGCAGAAAGAGCTGAATCAGGATCAGCCTATGCAGCAACTGCAATCACAACCCACCCCTCCTCCCTCTCCGTCTCCCCCCTTTTCTGCATCCATTTAACCCTTCTCTCCAACACGCCGCTCCGGAGGTATAACTCATTCTCACGCCGGCTAATGTGTGTGTGTGCATGTATGTGCTGTGTAATCACTCCTGCAGAGGCACGCAGCTCAGAGAGCCGGGGCTCGCCAGCGGTGACAGGCCGCGCCGATGAAATATGGCCGCCGTTTCAACCAGGCGGCAGACCGTCACAACAACCTTTGCAGATACCAGATCTATTCCCGTGAAGAACGGCTACGACGTGTGTGTGTGTGTGTGTGTGAGAGAGGAGATCTGAGCCCCGCCCTACCTTCCACCTCGCCCCATGGAGAATGTAGCATTGCGGTATATGCCATCGCTGAGGAACAGGGGGGCTTATAGAGCCTGAAGTATGGCTTCAGTGAAGATCACATTCAGCCAGCTAGTTAAATTCCCCAGCCTCTCACGTACCTACCGCTTTGGTTTGGAAAGAGTGCCACAGGGACGTGGAAGGGGACCGAGAGGAGAACAAAATGGGCCAAGCTGCATGAAGAGGCTCAAGGGGAGGACAACTCAACACCTCAGCACAACAAACAACCGCAAGAGCAGCACAGGGGGCTCAGCTGAGACTCATTTCGCTGCAGCATTGTTTCGTCTTTCGCTGTTTTACATTAAGTTTTTGTCATAACAACAAAAACAACTCTGCTCTGTCGAGGTAGACCGACAAGAAAAGTCTGTCAGACTTTGTCGGGACTCACACTGAGATCGGGGCAGACTTCTTGAGGTGGGGAAAAGTGATGAAGAAACTGACCTTCAGAATGGAAAGAAACCCTCAGGACTGAACTTTGCTGAGGGCATAATGAGATGCAAGCAGCACCTGAGCGGGCCGCACGATCCAATCAACAATAAAACCTGACAACTTTTTACACGCTGCAAATAAACAGACTTGTTCTACCGGTGTAGTTTGTGAGTAATTTAACACCGCGCTACCGTTTCAGTTTCTCTTTCATTATGTAACAACCAGATTGGGCCCTTTATCTCAACGGCGAGAGCCGTTTTAAGCTGTGAAGATCACATTTAGCCACTCAGGATGTGATCATCAGTAATCCTCAGACAGAAGTAATTACTAGAGAAGTGTCACGGCAGGTAGGGTGTAGCTGAAAGTTATTCATTTACACACTGATCCACGTGTCACACGAGATAAACATTTGGTGTAAAAGAAGTCTGAATGAGGACTCGGGTCACTGTTGAGTTCACAGCGTTACTAGAGCAAAGCCAACTTTCTGTTCAGACTTTTTCCATTAGGGATCGGCCCCTCTAATGAATATTTTGGGCCTCTGGACAAAGTAGGAAAATGAGCTTACAGAAGACTCATAAGATCGGGTCATTCATCAGCCGGCTTAACGTGAGAGTTACACAGATTTACGTTAATGTAATGTCTGCACGCTGCTTGGACAAACTGTTTGGCATGTTCAGTATTAACCTGAATGTTTTCCCCTGAAATGAAAGGAATAAATTTCAGCATAAAAATTTATGCTGACTGTTGTTGTCAGCATTCGAAAAGATGCACGGTGATGCTAATGCAGCAGTTGGCTGAGAGGAGCAGGGTTTGGAAATGAGCTGAGCTGCAGAGACACTCGATTAAACTGCACGAGATTGTATCAGACGGAGATTAGTCCTCCAACATGCAGGCTGACATCATTCAAAAAACAAAGCTCAAGGCCTGGACCTTGCATAAAGTCCTGACCGGCAGGGTGGAAACACAAGGCACTGCTATACCGTTCACACTTCTATAAAGCTTGTGACAGTCTGGAGTTAGAGCCGCCTTAACGTGATGATTTCTTCTGCACAAATGCATGAGTTGGTAATTAGATCTCCTCCTCCTGAGTCTCCTCTGAGGCAGGTGTGTGATTTAGTCTCCACTTATTTAGGGGTTGCAATATATCAGACTAAATTAATCTCCCTGCAGCCGGGCGAATCGGGGTCAGTTTGAGCTCACTGCCCGAATGAGACCGTCCGTGCAGCGTGCAACACCGAGCTGCACGGACTCCGCAGTGCAGAGTGCTAAAAGAAAGCCTTGAGCACATCTCGGCAGTAATTGGAAAGTAAAAACCAGAAGAAGAGAAAAAGAAATTCATCACAATAATCATCCCCGCCTGAGAATTCTCACAGGTAAAGTCTGACGTTTTTTATTTGAGGATGTGTTGGTGAGCCGCTGCAGGCTTGAGAACAGCTCACCTGAGGTCACCCTGAGGACGCCCCGACACAATGAACGCAGCCTTTGTGCTGCTTAAACACACATACACGCCATTGTTTTGCTTTCTCGGTAACGACGGCCTGTTTAGTCACACGATTTGTCCTCGCGGCTCAAATATCAACATCTCATGGGTCGCAACAAGCGTCTTCACAGTCTGGTGATGGCCGTGGCTAAGCGAGCTGAGGCCCGGCTGCAGCCTGGGACGAGCGCCACTGGCTGATTTAAGAACTGGACATGTTCTGCATCGATTGAGACCAACGTGTTGGTGCAATGGGGGGGGCGCCGTGAAGGGCTCTGTCAAACAAACGCAAGGTCGTCCATTGTTGATGAGTTTGGCTCAAAAGTTTGTTAAAGTCCAACATCATCCAAAAACTCACTCTGCAATCCAATTATAATGGCTTGTAGCACTGTGCCAATTCGGCTTTTTACCTCCTACGCACAGTGACTGAAGAAAATTGCTGCCATGATTGATTTCTAGCTGTAAAACCCGGCCTTAAAAAGGAGTACAACCTGCCCAGCAGTGTTTTTTTGGCATGTGATAAGCCCTCGAACTCCTGGGTGTATTATTCAAACTGGACTTCCTGGTTTATATTTCGTCTTCTCGCTGCTACCTGCAACAACACGCTCGCACCCACGCAGCCGCCGCGCTGCTGTCAGGTCTGAACAAGCTAAATGATTGAGTAGACTTTCTTAACTCTTGTCTCTGCTCCTCGATGATGGTGTGCGAGCGTCTGCCGGAGCTTTGACCTCCGCGAGGAGAAGGCCATTAGAGCATCCTCCTGACATGCCGATGGCCCTGCAGTGCGGCCTTCCTGCCCTCGGACACCACGGGAACCCTGATGTCTTGTGAGCCTCGGAGACACGATAGAACACAAAGCTATCTGTGCTCAGGACTGGACGGCCCTGATACCGAGGTGACATGGGGTCAGCGGCTTTACACATGCGTGTTTGTCCTATTTTGATGATGTGATGTGTCAGAGAGAGAGAGGAATCAGTGCAACACAATGGAGTGCTGCAGTGTGGGCGGCCACACCCTTTCCTCCTAGCTCCCCTCCACGGCCTCCTCGCCGGCCCCTCAAAAAAAAAAAAAAAAAAACTGCCTTGACGAGATTTTAAAAGAAAGGGACAGAGGAGGGAGGGAGGGAGGGAGTGGACACACCAGGCATACCAGGAATGAAATCCCTGCTATACGGTACATAAAAGAAAATCAGAAGTCAGGGAGTATGAAAAGCAGGAGGGGAAGGGAAAAAAATAGACACTAATGAATGCAAGAAAAAGTGAGAGGTTTGACAGTTTCTCAGCTCGAGCAGTGAAAACATGACAGAGAGCCGAGAGAGAGACGGGGTGGGCAGAATTGAGCTGAGCAGGGCTGGGGGGGGGGGGTAAGAGAAACAAAATGGGGGCATAAAAAAAACAGCCTAACAGCAGATAGATAAATACTGAGGCATCCAGCGGGAGGAAAAGCTCCGCCGTGTGAAGGATTGCACTCTGCGATGTGTTGCTGAATTATTGATGCTGCCTCACCGCTGAAGGCTGTGAAGAGGGACCGCTTTCACGCACGGCCTAACCCTCTGCATCATAAACATGCACGCACACACACACACACACAAGCGGAGCCGTGGTGAAATATATGTACGAGGATCGACCCCCCCCCCACTCGAGTGGCTCCCGCGAGAGTGTCTGACAGAGGGAAGAGGAGAGTCAGAGGTCACGGCAGACCGGGAGGGAGACATGTGGCCCACACCTGTTCTGAACTCGACTTGGTAGACGAGATCGTTGCGAGTCAGGCACGAGGTAAAGCGAGAGGGACACGAGTGTCATTTACTGCAGTTTGAAGGAGAGATCTCCTCCTGCTTTCCTCTCTCTTTCTTACCCACAGAGGAAGCCTGTTTGATCCAGCAGAGTCCTGCTGTTCTGACACTCCAGCTCACAGACATCTCTCTCTCTGTCGCTAAAAAGGAGAGAGCTTCCCTTCCATTTCTCTCTGAGCTCTCCACACACACACACACACACACACACACACACACCTCTCCCTAGAAATCAGACCCTGTTGTACCAAAGACAACAAAATAATTCATGAGTCCAAAATGGCCTCTGTGCTGAGGCCAGCTGTGCTGCGTGCATATGGAGCATGTAGAATGTAAGCTATGACAGCGATGTATCTCGCTCAGAAGACAGTGGCGGTCATTGTCATCCCGAGTACGGAGCCGGACACAATGGAGAGAGATACAGCCAGGGACCTGACTCACACATACTGTAAAGCCTTCCTGGCCCATTACTGCTAACAAAGACACAATGGGCATTAAGCGTCGACGTGTTGTGCCGAGTTACAATAGCTGCTTTAATACAGGCGGGTTGCACCAAAACATCGCTGCAGAGTTTGTTTTTTTTCTTTGTTTCACTGGAACTCGCTGCGATTTCGCACGTCCCGGCCCGTGAACTAAACAAACTCACAAATTATACAAACTACTCGAAGATACTTTGGAATTATGAGTCAGCTGCTGAAACGTCACTCCATGTTGTTGGACGCTCAAACCCAGCAAACCTCAAACCTGTTCTGAAGCTGGAATTCTTCAGATGAATGTTAATGCTGCTTATGGCCAAATATGTATGTCAGCACCCGGCGTATTAACTGTCTGTAGATGCAGATTCAGTGTTTACTAGTGCAAACTAACCGGCGCACAAGGATGTGATGCAGATGCACGGAACGGACCTGGTAGCTGTGTTGTAAAAGGTTGTTTTAGGTGTCACCAACTTGATCAGGGCTGAAATCTAAAATATATTACCGCAGCGTCATGAGCGGCTCGCACCAAAACATTTTAAAAGTTCTTGCTTCTGATTTATAGACAACCGATTGTACGACGAATGTACAAAACAAACAGGACCACGTTAGAATTTTTAAAAGCATACATTCATGCTCAGACCCAGCGGTGGGAATCCACCACTCCAGACTGGGAAACTCTCCTCCACATTCCTCAGAGGGAATACCATCAGCACATGACAAGAGCCCCACTCACACTCGGCCACTTAGCCCGCTGCCTCCCACTGCAACCTTTACACACAGTGGATGCCTGTGTGTATGTGCATTTGTGTCATGGACAGCAACCTTTAACATGCTACGCTGCCCTCGGACAGAGAGAAAATCACAGAGAGAATGGGAGTGGGAGAGGCAAGATTTGGGAGGGGGGGGGGGTTGTGGAAAAGTAGAGGACAAAAGGAGTGATAGGAGGGGAGGGGGGGTGCACCAGAATATGCTTGTGTCGAGCAGCTATGCCACGAATGTGATGAAGTGATTGATGGGAAGCTTCTTTGTGCTAAAGGGTGACACCCCCTTTTTACCCTCTCCTCTTCGTCAACTTCTCTCTGCTGAACTTTCAGGTTTGCAGGTCCAAGCAGAGCGACTACACGGCATGTGACACAATGTGTACCATCTACACCGAAGGCACGCATCACTTCCACGTCGGCTCCTGTCCTGCATGGGCCACTGCACAACAGGAATGAGTGTATATACGTGTGTGTGTGCATGTATAAGGAGAGGGATGTTTCCATTTCCACTGTGTTTGGAGCACATGGACTGAGTCGGAATGTGGGCAGGGAGGAAGGAGGAGCAGCAGGAGGAGGAGGGAGGGCGAGGGAAGAGAGGCGAGGGCGGTAATCTGAGAGGGGTATCCCACAGCGCAGACCAACACATGGTCTATACACTCTGCTGTGGGCCCGGCGCACAAGGAGAGGCGAGATTTCCCTTTCAATCACAGGTCTGAATAGAGGGACACTATAGCGGCCCGGTGGGCGTCGTCATACCAACGTGTACCTATTGACAAAGTCCCTTTGAAGACAATAACAGCGTGTGAGAGTCACTGCATGCTGAATACATGCAGCCTTTACAGTGTAGCACGGTTCTTAACGCTGAGCTTCATAAGCAGCCGCACTGAGGACACGTCAGGTAACACCTCAGGTGTCAGCGATGTGTAAACCACGCCGCCAGGTTCAATTAAAATAGTTTGACTATGAACATTTTGGAAGTCGGCATCATCGTGTGCGTTCGCTCCGCCAAACATCCACCCGCTCCCGTTTTGCAGGATTCCTGCTAAACGCTACCCGACTCCTCTTTTGGCTCACATGGGTCATAATTGGCAAGACAGTAGCCTACTTTTCTGAAACCCTGATGTGATGCCTGCACGGGGCTCACTGTGTGCGCGTGCATGTTGATGCACAGACAGTACAGTACGTCCTCTTCAGCGCCGTTGAATCAACACTTCTCTCACGCAGTGTCAACACAAAGTGAACTTCTATTAGACAAAGATGTCGTTGTTTTTGCAAGGCTATTGTACTGAAGCATACTTAATAAACTGCGACCTCAGCGTATCATCTTCAGCATCAACTGAGTCACGATGGTCGCGCCACAATTGCCACCCAAGCTCAACGGATGGGTGGATGGGTAAAATGTATCACGCAGTTGCACAACAAAAGATCCAAAAACACTCTTCGTCTGTTTGTACCCGGCAGCTTCGGCACATATTCTACAGCCTCGGGACGCGCTTAAACATGCATGAGTGAAGAGCACATATCAGCATGTTCTCCATAACACCATCGCCCTGTAGCCACGCTCCGTGATCGGCAGGAGGAGAGAAAGAGTCTGCGAACCGGTGAGATAAATATCAGGCCACAGGTATGTGCTGCCGCCTCCAAACTCGAGCACAGTATCTGCTGCAGGTGAAGAACGTTTGCAGGGTGGGTTAATCCACGTCAGGCACGGCCACAGAGCTGGCAAACACACACACACACACACGCATAAATGTTAAATACATTCAGGAAGGCGAGCTCACGCAACCACACCCTCCAACAGGACTGACATGAGACAACTGCTGTCTTCTTGTCATCGTTCACAGCATGCAAATGTTCCTTACACTTCACTGGTTACACAAGCACCCAGTAAAGTTGTGTTTCGGTTCTCGTCGCAAACTTTCACTTTTACTGTGCACGGTCGCTCCTCTCACTCTTTAAAAGATGTTAAAGAGATTAAATCAGCATCACTTTCTGATTCACCCTAAACGCAGGCAATGTGTCAAGTCAGATCGAGCGGCCTGTTGTGAGAGATTTCATCTAAAATCTACTCGGATCAACCACCAAAGCAGGTTTACCTTACGTCACTGTGTGACTTTTAGCCTTGCTTGCTTTTGAACTGCACAGGTCTGCACACGTGCAGCCCCGTCCTCCCGTTTGCACACAGCAGGGGCTTCCTGTCACGAGTTGTCTCATATGGACGAAGGGAGGAAGCCTGATCTACACATCTACTTCCTGCTGCTACATAACTGGCTAACAGTGACCTCAACGTAACCCCCAGGCTGAGGTCAACGTGTTAGCAGTACACACACCCAAGCGGCGTCCACGCACACAGGCCGTCAAGCTGTTTAAGTGATGTGGGTGGTTGTGTGTAGAGGTGGTGCATCTGGTTTCTTGTGAACTGAGTGAGGGGCCAGGAGCGAGGGGAGAAGGGCTTGACTCTCCCTCGTTTTCAGGATGCTCCTCTTCAGCCAGCTGGTTTCCTACCCATACAGAGCTGTGTGCAGTTCAATCATCATAGCATCGGAAAAACAGAAGAAGGAGTGTGGGTGTGTTTGCCTGTCTGATGACTGTGGGAAAGAAAACTTCAGTATTCCCACATTCAAAGTTGGTTTAAAGTAAAGCTGGGACTCAGCACTGTTCTTAGCCTGCATATGTGCAGCAACAAACACTGGGAGAAAACAGGCGATCTCTCCACCGGAGCAGCTTTGATGCTGGGAATAACGAAAATAGAACTGGTGCATCCACATAGCAACCAGGGGGGAAGAACACCATGTCCTCACACACACACACACACACACACGTTCGTATAGAAGGAAAAGAAGCACAGAGAGCGGGGAGGCTGCATGCGAGTGAGAGCAAGTGATGCAGATTCGTCTGCAAAGAGGTGATGAATGGCTTCATTAAAACGGCATTAGCAGAGGTGTGAACCCGACTGGTGAGTGCCAGGGTGCGGTGATTGCCCAGTTATACACACTCACACACACACACGCAAAAACTTGTCACAACACTAGAATCCAACCGGCCCACCCTCCTTACACACCATGTTTGGTGCTGATGTTTAAACTGCGAAATCTGGCTTTAATATATATTACGCTCAAAACATCCAAAACATTTCGAAGAAACAACACCAACAATTCTCGCGCACGCACATAGATCACACACACACACACACACACACACACACACACACACAACCCAGCAGCCTGAGGGAGATGAGGAAACAGCAGTGACACCATGGAAAAAGAAAGCGATGAAAGGGAGAAATAAAGGAGGCGGAGGAGAGCAAAATAGGAGGACGGGAATGCGAGGCAAGAAAAGGAAGAAAAACCTGAAAAGAGTGAGGTCTCGGGGTTCAAAATGGAAGTGTGTGTGTGTGTGTGTGTGTGCGTGTAGCAGTAACCTGATTAGCCAGACCCTACAGGGGAGAGACAAATCTACATTATTCTTTCTCATTTTCCCTCTGCTCCTCACAAACCCAGAAAAATGGGGGCAATTCAGTAACCCTAGCAACCAAGTCTGCCTACGTGCAGAGAGAAGCTGCTGATGGAGGGGGGAAGGAAAGATGAAGAGAGAGTGAGTGAGAGAGAGAGAGGGAGACCGAGATGGGGAGTGAAAAGGCTAATACAAGTGCACACTGTACTCACACACATATTGAAGTGAGCAGATGGGTCGTGCAGTCTACTAGAAGTTGGGTTTCTTTACCTCTCAAAGATTCTCTTCTATTCAGGCCACCTCTTGCACATTTTACCAGATCCCTCCTCCTCCTCTTTCTTCTCCTTTCCTCTCCTTGGTCAGACTCCTTTACTTTTTTTTTCTCCTCCTTGCTCTCTGGCCACGTATGAGAGCTGTTCAAACACAACCTGTTTCCTCTGGCATCCCCCGGGAGCATTATCCAACCTTTCTACTGTTGTGTTTTCTTTCCCTCCCTCCTTTCTGCCTCCCTCCAATTTATTTACAGCTGGACGTCTGTTCTCTTATTGATTGTTTTACAGAGGATATGAGTGGGCTTTGTCTCTGCCTTGCACAGCTTTATATAGATCCCTCTTAAAGATGTTCTCACCAACACACACGCACAGACACATACACACATCCTCTCTCTCTCTCAGCTGGTTGTGAGTCAGTGTCCGGTGTAGAGGCTCATGCTTGCAAGCACAATGTGTGTGCGTGTGTCACATATGCTGAAATCATAAAGTGATGATTATCGGTTTGAGCTGCCGTAGGAGGCGTGTCGAAAACGTCCGTGTCACATCTCATCGCCGCTGACAAACATCATGAGGCAGAAAGAAAAGGAGAAAGGAGGAGTGAGAAAAACAGAGTTTGAGTCGAAGACCAGCAGTTCTTTTCACAATGGGCTGATTGTTCGTTGGATGTAGGCTGACAGAAAGAAAAAGATTGAAAAAGAGGGAGAGGGAGCATGGGATTGACGGACAGGGTGTGTGTGTGTGTGTGTGAGTGAGGGGGAAGGCCAGAGTACGACTCTGCTTTCTACATTTTTACACACTCTCATCGGTTGCTCTGCTGTTGCCGTGTGTGTGTGTGTGTGTGTGTGTGTGCGGGTGTGTGTCAGATAAAGAAAGTTAAATCTGAATGAATGAGCCACCCTAAAAGGGGTCAAGGCCTCTATATCAACTGTGGGCTCAGGTCACACACACACACATTCACACATAAGGCTTAGCCAGTGTGGCCACATACTTAGGAGCTAAAACTAGTAGAAACAGTTCTGATGAAAGTCTTTGTTGATCTTCTTCTAAAAATG
The DNA here is from genome assembly GCA_014281875.1 of Nibea albiflora. NCBI lineage: Eukaryota > Metazoa > Chordata > Actinopteri > Sciaenidae > Nibea > Nibea albiflora. Next base: position 24,137,782 of record CM024790.1, read on the forward strand.
TCGTTTTCTTTGTCTTCTGTGTACGTAAATTGAAAGTCTTTGTTTTTAACTGTGTTTTGGACTTTGGACTCTGGGAGTCATTTTTCACTATTTTCTGCCAGAGACCAAAGAATTAATCAATTAATCAATAATCTATCAAATGTGTAACCAAATTTCACACCGATTTAATGAAGTACATCGATTCAAGTCACTGTAAGAACATTTACTCTGTAACTGTAACTTGTAGAGCGTGTGCTTGGCTATGTCACAATAGAAAATTATACTTATGGGCGGGTGGTAACATCCGCTCCACCACAACACTGCTCAACTTCATTGTGTCACACACACACACACACTGTGGAAGTGGAATGGTACAGTTGAAATTATGCAAAAAAAGACAACCCACAGTTGGCAACAGCAAGGTCTGCCAGACTGGAGGTGTGTGTGTGTGTGTGTGTGTGTGTGTGTGTGTTTTGCATGAATAAATATGACATCAGCTTCATCTAGTTTCAAAAGGCAGCTCATTGATTGGATATACAAAACAGGTTCACATGGGTGCACCTACACGCGCAGACACACACACACACACACACACACACACACACACACACACACATCAGCAGGGAACACCTGAAAAAGAGGGAGGGGAGATTTCATCCAATCCCAACATGCCTCAGTGCTGAAGGCCTAGTAAAAGGGGTGGCGGCCAAAGAGTTAGGATTAGCCAACCAGGACAGACTTAACATCTGTTGCCCAATCAGAGCATCTGGAACATCTGGCACCAATGAAACGCATGTCATCCAGCAGCTGACCCCTGACCTTACCCACTTGGCTTCACCGGCTTGCCCTTTCCTTCCTTCGTTCTCCACAACCCTCAATCAATTCCTTTATCTCTCCGTCACTGACGATAAGGAGCTGCTTGTCTTAGATCTGATGCTCTGGGTGTACGCCCTGACCGGTTCATCTGCATATCACCGTGATAGCAGACATTCCTCTTTTATCATCGCTTGGCTATCAACTGTATCCAGAATGTGAGAGGGCAGACAGAGGATGGATTAAACATCTCAATCCAGATCACTTGTGCTGTGTGTGTGTGTGTGTGTGTGTGTGTGTGTGTGTGTGTGTGTGTGTGTGTGTGTGTGTGTGCACTAAAGGAGGCCAACCCAACCCACACAGTGCTGGTAAGTCTGACACTGTGTGTTTTCGCTCAGCAGCTCCGTAGTAAGTCATCATATTGAATACTGAGGAATAAGGAAAGATCGGCAGAAGGGAACAGAAAATCAATGAATGTTTTCAGCCATGTTGTGTCTGGTGCTGACACAGTATAACTGCTACTGTGAAAACACACACAAACACAAACACACACACACACACACACACACATACAGTGAAAAGACAGTGGGACGCCCGGCATGGAACATATTGTTCTACTGTGACTTATCAAAGGGAATAGAGGATTTGCACTCTTAAAAAAAAAACAACTTTATCTCTCGGTTCCTCTCTGTTCTGAGAGGCAAGTGTTCTGACTGCAGAGCTGAGAAATCAGTCGCACCGCACTGTGTGTGAGTGATATGTGAAAGGCAGTCGATTCCTTTCGCCCAGACACAAAGCCGTAGGCTCAAACAGGAAGCTTCACACACTCCCTGTACAATCTGTGTGTGTGTGTGTGTGTGTGTGTGTGTTCCAGCATGACTCCTGAAAGCTCGGTTTCACACAAACATCCTTCCTGGCCTGATTATTTTAGGCTCCGTTAGCATTTGTAATTCAGCTCACAATACAAACACACAGATCCAGAACACCCCCCCCTCCCTCCTCTTCCTCCTCTTCCTCCTCTTCCCTCTTTTCCACTTCCCTCTTACCAACTCACCCTGACAGACATCCGCACACTAAGCGATACTGTTAAGAGTTGGGTGATTGACTTGTGGTTGGTAAACCGCCGCGCTGAGTAAATACAATCCAGCGCCTAATTGACAGAGTGCTGTTAAACAGATCACACGCAGAAAGGCTGAAAAACTACCACTAATTGATTAGCTTAACGACGACTTCTCACATCCTTCCACCCACATGCGATGTTTGCCGATGTGAAGGCGGCTGCAGCCAGGGGGCCTCGGCGTCACAACAACAAATGGAGTTGTATCCTCGTTTGCCTCGCTTCTTACGATTTCTCTGTTCCTTCGGTGTCTGGCTGTTTCATAGTCGGTCATAAACGAGAGACAGACCTTCCCTGCAATTTATGTCAGTGGACGCCTCTGCAATATTCCTGCTCGTACTGATCAAATATACATCAATCAACCACAACACACACAAAAAAAGGCAATATTCAGCCCAGGCATAGAGCCTCACACGCACGCACACACACAGAGTGAGCCACAATCCTGCTCGCAGACAAACCTCTTGCTGTGTCACCACCTTTCCTATTGTGTGCTAGTGAAAGCAGCCATTTATCCTAAATAATATGTTTCTCTGGCTGCCCTGTAAACAGGCAGCTTAGTAACGTACACGTAGGCAGACACACGGATTCGGTTTATGGCCGCAGGGAGATCAACATCATATCTGCAGAGCCGAATGAGTTTATAGGCCAGTCTGGAAAAAAAATCTAATAGTCTACATCTGTTTGGCCTTTGCATACCTCTTTGTGTGTCAGTATGCGGTGTTAAGACCATTAAGAGGTTTATAGAGGTCATCATCAGATTGGATGGCCACGCACGCGCTCTGTTGCTCTGGCTCCAAAACCACCTCCGTGATCAATACGTTTTATCAGTGGCAGCAGTGGCAGTTATTTGCAAAGGCAGCCCCTTATTAACATTCCCAGATGTGTAAAACACAGACAGATGCTGAAGCGCCGGGCCAAAAGTGTACTTGAAAAATGAAACATCTGTCATATGTGTTTAAAGACTCTGCACTCCCCAGTTTTCCTCTAAAATGTTTCCCATCGCCTGGATTAAACTTTTCCTTCTCTCTTTTTTTTTTTTAAAGTAACGCAGCGAGCTTGCCGACTGGACCAGAGATGGCGATATCAGCTCGAGGTGCGTTGACTGCACAGATGCGATGGAGCCTGTAATAGTGACAAAGCTCAGGGGTTTTTTCGAAAAGCAAAGCAGCTTTCTGGATTCAATCCCAAATAAGTGCTCTGTGAACATCGTAGGTAGGTGATAAGCTCATTCCTTAACTCCATCTCAGCGCTGCGTATAACCATTTGCATCTGTGTTCGAACATTCCTGTTCCTCTTTTAATGTCCCACTCACTTTCTCGTGCTCTCTTTCTTTTTCTGTATTTCAGTCACTCTCTCTCTCTCTCTCTCCCTTATACACACACACACACACACACACACACACACACTCTTCTTGAGCAGTAGGAACATTCCTTGCATCAGCCAAAATCCCATATTAGAGTATCAGCACTCTGTGCCTGTGTGAAATAACGCAGACTGGAGGAAAGGACGGCGATATTAAAAGCTTGATCTGCGTGCGCGTGCGTGTGTGTGTGTGTGTTTATAAAAGCAATATTCTTCAGCTCACGTGTTGAGGTGAGATGATGTCCATGAAATCCCCCGTACCTATTCTTAGTAATCACATCACCACATCTCTGCAGCTTTTTCCCCTCACAAAAGATACAGATGGTAGACTAATAACAGTTGGATTATGAACAACTGGACATTTGTCAGCACTTGATATGAATGTTTTCAAACTTTAAAACGCAATATGGGAGAGCAGAGTTGCATTATAAGTCAAATTATGTCAGGAATCTTGCCAGGATTGGAGTGGAGCATGACAACCGTATGAAAATACACATATAAAACGTTTTCTACATGTAGTACAATGGTGCTACAGTAGACTGTGATAGTGTTGCATCAGTTTTTCATCCACGGAAAACAATCCGGACAAGCACATTCATCAAGTTACTCTGCCAAGTCCTTGTCTGTGTGAATGCGCACGTGTATGCATCATGCTTCTTCTTTTCCTCCTGCAGAGATTTATGAATGTAAGAAAAGGGGAGGACTTGCATTTATTTCCCCCATGATGCTACAGTGTGAAAAGACTTCCTGTTGCGTGACACACACACACACACAGGTTTGATGCCTCTGATGTCTGGACTGCAATTGAGCATCCATTAAAGATTTGGGATACAAGATGCAGGGAGACAAAGATGTGACGTGGAGCTGCTTCATGTGCTGCTGCTTGATACCCTCCATTAGAGTATCTCTAACAGCAGTGTACAGGGTAATGACAGACCGCCTGCGTCTCCCAAAGACTGCTGGGAATGTCACAGCAGACACGCAGCACCTGGAGACGCCTCGACACAGATGGGAAAACACGCAGCTATGTGGATGCACAGGTTTATCCTTTCATCTGTAGAATTCCCGATAAGGAAGACGGTATGTGGAAAAGCGTGCGGACAGAGAGCTCAGCGGGGCTGTTCACCGGGGGGGGGTGGAGTAAGTGACAGGAGGAATCGATGCAAGGGGGTGGATGCGGTGGAGGGTCGATGGACAAACATTAAATCCACAAGCTGACAAACACAGCAGACAGCCCTCACAATGCAGCCCAGACAGAAAGCCTTTACACAGGCTGCCAAGCATAAACAGCCGCCTACCGGGACATTGAGACACCCACGCTAATGTCACTGTGGTGACAGCTAAAGGAGTTTAAAGACAGGCAGGTAAACAAGAGGAAGAGGCTAATAAGAGGCAGTAAACAGTCGGCTATGTCGAGCTACTCTGTTTATCAGTTTAACTGACAGGGCTACCTGCTCCAGGCCCTCATCACACACCTTTCCCAGATTTAAACATACACCCGAGCGACAAATTAAACTTTGATGGAGTGCTCAAACAAAACAGATGCTCCCATACAGAGAACAGGGAGGGATAAGTATTCAAATGACCTCATATGACACGGGTTATTGGATCTCAACTCATTTGGACACCTATGGAATATCTTCTGGAAGCATATTCCTCATCCCAGGTCCAGAATCTATGCCAATCTGGAGTCTCCACGCCTCACTGCGACAAATAAGGGTGGATCGTCCCTTTAATTTGGCACCCGTCTGTTTAAGAACACCAGAAATTCCTGTTATACAACACAGAGATTTATGATAACGATCCACACTTTGCTCATCACTGACTTGCCGTGCTGTCATCCAACAAAGTTGCAGCTGACAGGAGCTGTACGGGGAGGGGGGGGCGCAGGAGGGCTGTGAGGGTGGGAAGAGGACGGGTGTTCTCAAAAAGGACAAAGGACACGCGTGTGATGAGGACAGCGGTGGCACATTTTTATCTAGGGATCTGGCACTGCAGCAGCAGTGGAAGCATGCTGTTCATGAGGGGGGCAATATCCTGTCCTCTCTCCTTCTTACACCCCCTTCCTGTATCCTCTTTGCTTCCTCTCTCCTCTCCGGGCTCAGAGAGCACAAACCCAAATCTATAGATCCGATAAGCAATCACTGTCACTCTGACTGACACTCCCCAGCTGAATGCAATGACGGAAAGAAACAGCCACACACACACACACACACACAGCAAACAGGCAGTAAACAGTTAACATCTGAACGCCCCTTCCTAACCACTACAATCTGCTCTCCCACCACCTCTGCTGCTGCTCCTGCTGCTCTCTCGCGTCCTTGATCATCGGCGCCAATGAACTGTGATCAATGGACAAGCATATGCACAAACTAATCTGCGTAATCTGTAATCTGCGTTCAAGCCGCACACACACACACACACACACGTTTGCAGGCATGAACGGACGGCAGTGAGTGTGCACACACACACCAGCAGCAGCAGCGGCAGCACAGACACGCAGGAGACAGAGAGGGAGAGAAAACGCCCTGCCTTGTTCCATGTCGAAACCCCAGCCCTCTGGGTAGTCTACACAACACACACACACACACACACACACACACGCACACACACACATATACACACACCACCTTAACATAAACGTTTCTTTAGAGGACACATCTGGACATCAACACTGATTTCTTAGCGGGGTTTTTTCCCCTCCTGTCTTTGTTGGCCATCTGTGTGCTGCTATTACAGGCAAGCGATCGCACACACACACACACGCTGATCAGGATGTCTTATTTATGATTGCAGTTTTATATATATATATATTATTGATCTGCCACGTCCGCATAATGACAATTAATCTCCGTGAATGATTACAAAAGGGACGCGCACCCCGCTTTTACGCCTGATAGGAGGAGAGAGGAGAGGTGAGGGGGGACAGAAAACGCATGCAGTCAGCCAAGTCCAAGGAAAACACAGCACAGAGCCACAAAGCTCAGATTTAACGCCACGCTGCCTTAGGTGACACCATGTAATAACTTGTGAGATGCCCTTTAAAAAGAAAAAAGAAAAGTTTTACCTTTAACTTGAGTTTCATATTCGGCCACTATCTCCTTGTCCTTTCGGAATTTCGCCGGAGACGTCATGGCTGAGTTTTGGAGATCAAAAAACCACTTGCACTCGTCGCGAAGTCAATTTTGTCTCAATCAATCAAACAAATCAGCCGTAGACGGGTGCGGAGATGCCAACCTGGAAGGAAGGAGGAAGGGAGGGGGGTTTAAAAAGAAAAAAAAGAGAGAGAGAGAGAGCCCAGTTGAGAGATTGCAGCTCCTCAGTGAGCCCGCGGATCCGTATTGTCTCCCTGCCTCTGTTCACTCCGGGCGCATTGTGAGTTTGGCGCTGCTGCTGCTGTTGCTGTACGTTCCCATCCGCCGCCGCGCCTCACCGCCTCCTCAAAACCGGTTATGGTGCAAACAACTTCAAGTGAAAGGAGATTCATTCCCCTCTTAAGAAAAACAAACAGCTGCGTCAGTCAGCGCGGGTGAAAAGTAGTTTTTTTTCTTCCTCATATATATTTCTTGTCCTGAGAGAGGCCTCGCTTGCTATCCGTCCGCCTGTCTAAACTAAACTGCTCTCCCTCTTTTCCACCCCCCCTCTGAAGTGAGAGAGAGGAGGATCCGAGTGGAGATGTGGAGGGGCTGGCTGGCTGGTCAACCCCCAGTGCGCAGGGAAAAGGAAAAGGCATGGATGCACACACACACATGGATAGTATTCATCAGGGCACACACGAAGAAAACTGCATTTAAACAAGTCCCACAAGTTGACCTGGTGATTACACTGCCTGAAAGTTTCGTTAAGATATTTGGCAGTGAAGTCAGGAGGCAGATGTGCAAGCTGCACACCGAGGTTACTATCTTCCAGGGTGTGTTAAGTGAGCAGAAGTGGGTGTAATAGCCACTTGGTATATCATTTCAGTACAGTTATGACTGTTGACAGAACAAATATGATCTCATGCTGGATCTAAGTGGCTTTGTGAGGGTGTCCTGACTCTAAGACTATATTCACTGATGATATTGACGCACTGGAAATGCATTGAACCGCGTTTTGTAATGTGACGATAATAGTTTACAACATAAAAGCAGTATTAAGTTGTGTATTTCAAAGGAATCCTCCTCCTAAATGTTAGTCATGTGTCGATCGTGAACGAGCCGCTTCAAAGAGCCGGCTCTTTTAGGTGAACGAAAGGAGCCGGCTCCAGTGTGTGAGTCGTTTATTTATTTTTATTTTTTAATTCGTTTTTGGTTTGGTTTCGTAAAGTAATACAGTGCTCCATGTGTGTGCTGTGCATCCATCAGTCATTAAGTTTTATTTTATTTTTATTTATTTCTATGCTTATGTATTTATAGGTGTTTCTATCTGCTTTGTGTAGGAGAGCGGTTCTACAATTAAGTTAGTGCATTCATTGGGTGGTTTCAGAGAGGGTCTGCAATGAAAACAATTGGCTACATGAAAATGTATATTTTTTTAAACTTTTGAATATGTAGAAAGGATGTATTGAATAATTTAAATGATATTTGCGTACATATACATAAAACTGTGCTAAATTTGGCTTAATTGTGTAAGGTATGTGGTAAAACAACGAGCCGTTTGGGAGCCGAAAGAGCCGACTCTTCTTGATGAGCTGAGTCAAATGATCCGATTCCCTAAAATGAACCGAACTTCCCATCACTGCTAAATGCCAATGTATTAACTTTTTTTTTAACCGATTTAACGGCTACACTTCCCACACTCCAATTGGTGAATCGGAATTTAACTGACATGCGGGAACACCAATCAGCTTTCGAAACTTTTGAATGTGGGCGTTTCGATCCTAATTTTTTTTATCCAATTAAATTCAGACTTCGCAGCTGAAGGCGGCCAATGGCGTGTCGGTTACTGTGGAGTGTATCCAATCAGAGTCAGATGTGGGGTCTTTTAAAGATAGTTTCAGGAAGTGCCGTTTAAATAGCAGGAAGTTGTAAACAAAGCTGACAGCTATTCAGTTAGCTGTTAGCTGACATCTGAATGGATGCTGAGCCGCCAGTCGTGTAAAAAACAGGCCAGTTACTCGCAGATATCGTGTATTTATTAACAATACTGTTAACCATTTTCTTTTATATTGAGATAGTTTGGCGGGAATAGATATTTCTCCGTGTGTTTGCTCGACGAGCTAACGTTAGCAGCCTTCCGTTAACGTTTGCACAAGGACGTTAGAGCTAGCTTTGACGTTAACGTGAAATCGAGTGTTATTTTACAGAATTGAGCGGATAGTGGGCTCTATCAGTGCCCGGTTCTTGTTTTTTCCGCTGCATTTGCTGCCTGGGGGGGCCGCGGAAAGAGATCCAGAGAGTGCTCGTCCATTCTTAGCAGGACAACAACAACAACAATGTCTACGTCCAACGCTAATTTCAAAAACAAGTGTGTGACCCAGGTGAACTGCATATTCTGCGACAGTCTGCTGTGTACGAGAGGCATGAAGGCGGTGCTGCTCGCAGACACCGAGGTGGAGCTCTTTTCCACCGATATACCTCCCAACAGGTGAGTGCTAATCCAGCTAGCAGCGATGCTGGCCTTTGTTTACCTCTGCTGCAGCTGCTGCTGTTGCTGTTGCTATGGGCAAATGTGTGCTCGACCAAAACTGGAGCTGACTGTTGTCTAAATGTATTTTATTTTTATTTATTTATTTATTTTGCACAGTTAAAATGACATAGAAATGACAAATAATGTAAAGTGCAGGGAGAGGCAGAGATGGCCTTATATAAAACCACCTACAGTTGAAATTTCACAGAGCTAAGAACAGAAAATTGACATACAGAGAATAATATAACTACACAAAGTAATGACAAACTGGTAATAGAAAAAACATGTGTATAACATCAAAAACATATGTCTATATATGTGTAAACATATGTCAATCATCATTTTGTACATAGAAGGCCACAATATCGACAACCGTGCCTTAATCGACTGTCCTTGTTGCATGAACATGTGAGTTGAATGTCGGTTTTTAACCTTTTTTTTTAATGGCTGTGTTTGCTTCTTGCACGCACCCTCCCCCCTCTCTCCTCCCTCCCCCCAGAACTGTTGACTTTGTGGCCAGCTGCTACTCCACTGAAAGCTGCAAATGCAAACTGAGGGACATCGCATGTCTCAAGTGGTACGTACAGCAGCTTCTATGGCCTGCAGGGTTTGCTGAAGACCATCTGCTGGTGTGCAGTGTTTGTAAAAAAGCAAACAAGTAGATCCTAGCCGTATAGCCGCCCTTTCATAGTGTACACCTGTAGCCCTGCAACTAACAAAATATTTTAATTGTTTTTTGATTTATATTCTGATTATTTATCATTTGGTCTGTTAAGCCCCATCAGCAGATTCAATCAGAGGATATTTGATGTTTCTACTTTACAAAATAGCTGATAATGACCAAATGACTGTGGACTATTTACAGGTTAGAATGAAATCACATTTGGCATGTATTTCTGCGTTTAATGTTACAGTGCGGGTTTGTGGAGCCTCTTTTGTGTCCCCAGGCCTTTGTTGTTGTACACAGGGCAAAAACAAACATCTGTTAGATAATAGACACCCACTAGTGGAGTTAGCACTTTTCAGAAGTGCCTCCAGTAAAGTGCTGACAGACGTTTCTTCTTTATTCTCTCTCCCTCCCTCTCCCAGTGGTAATGTTGTGGGTTATCATGTTGTGGCCCCGTGTAAACCCTGCCTGCTGTCCTGTAACAACGGCCATTTCTGGATGTTCAATAGTGATGCCGTATCTACTCTCAACAGACTGGATGGGACAGGTCAGTACAAAAGGTCAGATGAAATTACAAGTGCTTTGCAGCTTTGCCCCGGTAAATGCGTTTCATGAGCCTTTGCCACCTTCCACTGTGCCTGCAGGCCTGAATCTGCTCCTGTGGGGAGATCTGCCCGAGTTGGATGACAGCGAGAACGAAGAATCAGAAAGCCCATCAGAGGAGGAGTGCATTAGGTAGAGCGGAAAATGGACAATATGAGACCTGGAACGCCGACATTTGAGAGGTGGAGCTAAAAGAGTGTACAAACCATGCTTGAGATAAGAGAGAAAAGAGGAGCCTTAAAGGGTATCTCAATACTGAATTAAATAGGGCAGAGACGGGCTGCTTTACTGCTCTGCATGGGTGGAAAGCTTAAACCACGGTGCGCCTCTGGACTGTTGAATCCACGGAGAACAGTGCAGCAAAATGGCCCTATGTAATTTGGCATTCACTTACTCTTTAAGCTGTGATCATGCCTTTCCCCATCACCTCTTCACTGTTAAAAGCACACACACACACACACAGTCACACATATTCTTTTCTCTCTTTTCTTTTTGTACATTAGCGTGGGCTATTTTAAAACTCGTGGCCGAGGTAGACTGACAATAACCGACAACTAGACTCCATAATCTAGTGCATTCTACGCTCCATCACAGAGTCTCCACCGAGCTCATTGTTTTGATCAGCCTGTCGCGGAGTTGGCAGCGTGGCGGTGTGATACAGTCAGTGGAACTTAGCAGTGAATGCTGTGCTTTTTCCACGCTGCTGTTTACGTTCAGTCCAGTTTTCTGATAAGAAGACCACAGTTTGCCTACCTTCTCCTTCTTTTTATGATCTGTACATTGGATATGCTGTAATAAGCAAACACTCCCATTAACGGTCATGTCTTAAAGGCTTCTGCGCTCTTTGTGTGGCTGGGTGCTGAGTGAAAGCTGGAGTGCTTTTTGGATCTCATGTATCAGAGAAGAAGCACAATTATTGAATGATATATATATCTATATCTACGAGTTTCTTGCTTTTTAAGGGCGTATTTGATTTAGGTTACGATCTGACGTTCAATCAGTGATATGTTTTGATATGCTAACACAGTGTTTGTTACACACCTGACAGCAGCAGTATGCGTTTAACACCCAGACAAATCCGACTGTAGCAGTATCTGATACTAACATACTAACATATGCATAGGGTGTGCTTCCACTAAGGCCCGGAGCAGCTGAATTTTCTTTTTAGTATTTGTCAGGAGCTCAAATCAAGCGAGGAAATTCCCAGATTGATGCTAAAGGGCAAGACAGAATGTGAATTGACAAACGGTGCACTTTTGTAGCGCTCCGTAACTCTTCAGTGTGGATCATTAAGCTGTGGCCATGCTCTGTTTTCGTTACCGTTCAGTTTTATGTAGTAGCATAACTGTAGCACCTGAAGTCAACTCCAAAGAATCATGGAACATATCAATATTTATGGATTTATGGACCCCTCTAAACAAAAGAGAAGTTACGTCATTTTAAGCCACTTTTTATTGGATTTCTCAGCTTCCGTCAGCGGAGCTGACCACAGCTGTCAACCCTCAGTATTCTGTTGGCTTGGCATTGAACCTCTTGTTAAGCAGCGGACGCCTCGAGGTTAACGCTGTATGTTAGTCGGTCATCACCAGCTGACCGGGGCTTCTGCTCAGACACAAGCTGCAACGCTCTCCAGTCACGAGGGGACTTGACTTGAGTCGGCCCTTTTTTGGCAGCGCCATCCTTCTGCTCTTGTTGTTGTTTCACTGCTGTGCCCTGCTGATACTACGATCCTGTCTTAAGGTAACAGTCTTTCCACGAGTGAATGAGATTTGCCCGTATTGTGGGAAAACATTGTGAAAGGAAGAGAACATAAAATGTGACTTCCTACCTGAAGGAAGAGGATAAAGTAGTCTTTTTTTTTTAACTCCTCTTGGCCTCTCTGTTTATCTCTGCTGTAGCCTGTAGATAATACACACAGAGGACTAAAACTTTGTCCAGATTTTCACGTCCTTCAAATTAAAGTTATAACTGACAGCCTGCTACACTTGCACACCAAATACTGTCTATGTGGTAAACTTGATAGGATACAGTGCGTCAGCTATGTATTTATTAAACCCACAAACCAAATATCTATAACCACACACATCCTTTTTGTTTACAAGCTTTGTTTACAGATGCATTGGTTTGTACTGTATCGTGCTATAGTACTTATGTTTTCTTTTGTTCATGTATTTAATATTTCATTTGTGACGTAGTGTTTTTGTTTTGTACGCTGACGGTCGGATGTGTACAGTTTTACCTCATGGAGGTATCACTTGAGAGCTTCCTCTGGCTAGGACAATTGTCAAATGATAATCAAAAGAATTATTTAAATGGATGTTTCTGACGTGAATAACTTTGATTAACATGCCCTGCTGAAAAATGTATATTTTGGACTTGCACTGAAACTGCATTGGTAGTTTGGAAACATGATTTGTTGTTTTGTATGCTTGTTAAATTAATAAACTTTTTTTTTTCAAAATATTTTAAATGCACTCTACTGTAGTTCTATTTTTTATTGTTTTCTTTTGTTTATATCCACATGTGCTACGTCCCCCCGTATCTGCTGCTCATCGCGGGCTCCACAGAAAAGTAATTATGCACAGAACTGACATTACATGACCCACGTTATTAAGTTTTCACAAATAATATTTGCCTGCTTTTATCTCGTGTAATTACTCCTCATCACACAAGATCCCGTTAGAGAAGGTTTCAGTTCAGAACGTTGCCGTCGTGAAGCGCTTTATTGTGCTTTGTTCGTCGACACATGACCCCGAGTCCTTTTCTAATTTACTCTGTACGGACGACGGCCAGGGCTGATAATGAATTTATCAAAGCTGTCAGTTTTATTTATAGCTGCAAATCACAAGTTTGTCTCAGAGGACTTCAGTTTGTACAACGTAAATCACACTCTGTCTCTTAGACTGTTGCAATGGAAGAGGAAAAGTACAAATCAGGCTCCTCTTCCGGGCCGGACAGACGAGTAACAGGTCAAATATGTGACTTATAACCACTAAACTGATGTTAAGTGCGATAAATCAAAGGGTATAAGTATAAGGGTATATAGACCTTCATGACTGCTGTTTACTTCTTTATCACTTCTGCCAGCGCACTGAGGATGTAACTTTTCATTCACACTCTGGCGGATTTAATTGCAGATATGCATGTGTAATTATGATCCCTCCCACGCTTAGACGCAGGTTAGGGAAGACACTTTAGTTTTTGGAGGTTGTGGGTCCGTAATGTCAGGGCTGAGGTGGACTAAAATAGATGCAGAGAGTGGGTGGAAAAATCAGCTTTTTAAAAAGCATCTACTAATTTTGGAAGCATTACCTGATCTGAGTTCTATGTTCTTTGCAGCGTGTGACTGTGAACTTCCACGCGTGCACCCAGAAAACTAATCCTTTTTTGGAATGATCCAATGGAATGACTGAACTGGTAATTTTTTTTTTGCATACCTCCTTCTCAGCCTTCTCCAGCATTCTCCGCTGCTGTCGGGGCACGCACGAGGCGCTTTAGGTAGTGATGGCAAGAAAAATCAGAAACAAATAGTTGTGGCTTGCCCTGTTTTCACATGTTTTTGTAGCATCCACCCAAATTACAAACCATGTTTTCACAACAGCAGCTCTGTTTGTGCTTTATCCGACACCGCCTCACGAGCTGTATCAGCCTGTTGGTTTCTGTGCAACTCAATAACTTCCCCACAGACTTCCTCACAGAGATCCAAAGGTCATGGTCAGGTAAAAAACAAAAACAAAACGTGGTTTGGATGTTCTTTCACTTAAAGTCACACCCGTGCATGAAAGGGAACAAGAATCCAGAGGGGAAACCCTCCAGACACCCAGTGGCCATCAGGACAAGACTGCATGTTTCAGGCAGCTGTCAGGTGTGTGCTCGCAAGACACTGAGTGAATGTGGAGCACACAATGGAGGCGTAGCACTCTGCATGGCTGCATTCGCTAGACAAATAAAGGATACATAAATCCAACACGCCGCCTCTCTGCTCCAGTGGCCGTCAGGATGGTTCATCAGGCTAGCTTTGCTTATACAGGTGAACAACACGTTAGCACAAGTCTAACGGATCACACTGTGTAACAGCAAGCGTGAGCTGCAGGGAAAAAAAACCCAACACGGCAAAGCAACATCTAGTTGCTAGGTATGGTAAACAAAAGGATGTGACAGTCTGATGACAAATAATCTGCATCACCAAGCACTAAGTGCAGAAAACACGATCAAGATGGAATCACACGTCAGCCTCCAGCCAGGACCTTAAATCACTGTGTGGTTTTTATACTCTGTGACTCCCGAGGAGGAACACAGACCTACCCAAGACCTTAAGTCTGAAGTCTTTAGTTGAATGTTTCTGTGATGAGACATTTATAATAGCTTAAATTTATTATTAGTTATACACAATAAGAGGATTAATTACATTTTCCCCCGCTTTTAAATTACACAGCAGAACCATAAACAACTTGTACTTTTCCTCAGCTGAGCAGTGTCTCCTCTCCAGACTGGGATCGTCCCAAGGGCTGCGTGATAAATCTCAGGGGCTGTTAGCTAAACAAGACTGGAAATAGAAGAAAGAAAATAAATACATTCTGCAACACTAACTGCCTTTTCTGGACTTTTCTCAAATCAAATGCTCAACAGTTCCCCCTTTCAGGCTTCTAAAGACGTTCAAATGAAACATCTGAAGTGGACAACATCACTTTTTGGTTGAACTGCTTCTTATTCGTAGACACAACCATGAGAATAAGGTCCTATAGAACCACTGCCTTTAGAAACAGCAATTCAAACCACATTTAAAAAAATGATTTGTTCTGGTTTTGATCCACTTGCATTTTTCATAATAATAGAAATGTCTTAAAAAGGTGTGTGTTCGCACATACTGGTTCTGAGCTGAGCAGGAGACCTGGCAGGCAGGTACGTGGAGCTAATGTGGCAGCTGTTTGAGTGACCTATGTGTAAACGGTGGACAGGTGTGTGGAAAATGGTGCATAGCGGCGACACGGGAGGCAGGTGCACAACTCTGTCACATGAGCAGCTGCCAGGTGAGGAGACACAGAGTGAGGATAAGCTGTTTGTTTGGAGTCTGCAGCAGATAATTCAGCTGACCTCACTTTGCTTGCTACAATAAAGGAGAGCTACAGTCAACATTACACGGCAGAAAACATCAAATTATTTTTGGACTGTTGAGGGAAAAATAAAAACAGGCTTCAGAGAATCACTGGAACAGTTTCACCCGCTGCACATCTGCTGCAGGTGTTTCCGATACTGACCGATTCTCCTCAGATTGAAGCTGGATGGAGCTCTGCTGCAATTACAAGAGTCCATGTTCAAATAAGAAAGCTAAAGGTGAGCTGGCCTTACAGGTGACACAAAAAGGGGAGTGAACGTGCACACACAGTCCTGAGATATGTCAGATATGTCAAAGATGCAGGTATCCTGATGTGCAGGGCCTTTAAATATAGAACCAGAGCAACCAGCTCATTACAAATTTAAATTTTCCAGTCAACCTCTTGATACTTGTGGTGGAAACTCTCAGGAAGAACGCTCTGGCACACTCTGTTGGATGAGAGGTGCAATGACACACAACCCACAAAAAGGAAGCTGCGTGACATCTAAGTGCCATTTTGACTTGTTTGTATTTGCATGGATGTACAAATGTGTGTGTGTGGGAGAAACCTGCAAACACAGCTGGGTTTAGATAACAACACACACATTCAGCGTCTGTTGTTATTTCCATGGTGATCTGTGAGAGATTTCTGATTAAATAATTGGACTTAAAATCATGTCAGCCTTTGATGCCCAGTGATTATGGTGGAAACTCGGGTCGTCATGGTTACACAAACATGCTGGTCCTTCAAGAGTGGAGAAAAGATTTTTCCATGATTAGAAATGAAGCAATTTAAGTATGAAATAAGCATAAAAACATGTAAATCATAGAGAACCACGCGTGTCCTTCAAGCAAATAAAATAATAATGAGACTACAACCAACAGACATTTTAACAGTGAACTGTAGAGCAAGAACTGAATGAATACTGAGATAAATGAATAAAAGCAGTATGATATAATATATAGATGAAAACGCAGCAACTCATCCCATCAGTGGCGGCAGAGAACACGTCAGCAGAGGTAAAGACCTTCAGTCATTAGATGAAGAATCTGGTTATTTGTTCATTTGAAAGATGAAACTGTAAAACTGACTTATGATACAGCCTTGATATCAGTGATGATTCAATAGGTCTGATAAAACTGGTTCAATTCTAGAAGAAGCAACAAGATGATGACGGAAAAGTGTCATAACTACATCTATATCTTGAAATATGTAAATCCAACTTTATGAAAGCCAGATATCATTTAACAAACAACAGCAACATTCTCTTGTCAAGAAAACATTCACTACTGGCTCCACTAAGCTTGAACACCAACAGCAAAGCACCTGATATCTACTAAATGAAGGCTGGGGATATGCTGACAGTGTCAGCACTGCCACCGTGAAGGTTCAGACTTTACACCACATAAATGACACCTTTTATCACAGAAGTATAAAAACATAATAAATAAAGCATTTGTGTGTTTTCCAGTCGAACATAATTAAAAACGTTTTGCCTGCTTTGCTGAAGTGCTGACAAAATTACAGATTCAACCAAACCAGCGACACGAACAGAAAATATTAATAACCTCAATTTGGCTTTGTCTCATGTTAGTCCTTGTAATAAAAGCCCAATTAATTTTTTTAGCTTTCATTTGGGCCGTGGACTTGTAAGGCCCACTGAGCAAAAATCAGAACTGCTGTGGTTTCCATGCAAATGAATAAGCCGTTGGTTATTGGTGTGGCGTGATGAAAACAACTCTTACAAAAAGATACTAAGTGTTTCTTTCAGATGCTCAGATGTCTTCCTGACACTAGATGGTGCAGTTGTATCATGAATGGGAGCCGGCATGCGAGCCTCTGGGCAGAGTGGCAGCTACACACTACACCTCTGAAAGAAACGTATAAATAATAGACAGAAATTTACTCTGAAAAAAATAAATATATTTTTATATTTACGATGTCTCTGCCAGTAGTACTTTATTTCAGGAGTGACAGACAGCCCAGAAAGATGAATTTCTTTCTTTGTGTGGTGACTAAAATTAAAATCTAACATCTGGATAATCCAGGTCGTGTGGTGTGTCTGTTTTTTAAGACCACATCACGACCCCGCGTGTCGTTTTATAACACTGAACCTTCTCTTTCGCATGGAATAAATAATTTTGCATTTAAGTACTCCTGCTCGCTGTCATTATTACACTTGCTAAGACGGATGAGCAGGATTGTCATCAAATTAGCGGTCACCTTGATCATCAGAGGGAACTGAATATCTTATAAGAAATATAAAGAGGTTCATAAAAGCTGTGCAGTCCGTCATGGTCATCTCCTGATAATAGACCTAAAAGGCTAGGCTAATGTCCAGCTTTGCCTGATTATGCATATTAATGACACCTCAAGAATTCATCACAAAAATCTTTTTTCTGTGGGTGAGGAGGGCAAACGGTAATAAATGGTTGAATTTATTCACTTTAGGAATAATCCCTTTAATCAGGAGAGGGAACTGTCACGAGACTGCTCGGCCAGGCTGCCTGAATTCTTAAATAATTTCTCTGAATCAATTTTATATGTAATATGATCAATTAAACTACAAAAAAACCAACAAATCCTCCAGGAACCAATAAGCCCAAGAGCTTGAAAACACTAGCTTCATAATTAAGGCATAAGAAAAACAATTGCTTTTTCATGCTTAGTCTGGGGAAACAGGACTGCAGGTGCCATACAGTGTGCAACAGTGCAGGTTTTCAACAACCGGGCTGCCTACTGGCCCAGCATTATACTCTGAGGCAAGCTGCACTGGGCTTTTGTTGAAGTGCTCGAAATAACACAAAGAAAACTTCAAACAGGCTTTTTATTGTGTTCAATTCTTCTGGGCAAGCTGATTACAGTTAAGGATAAAAGTTGTTCCTATACAGTAAACTAATGCGGAGAATCACAGAGCACTAATTAAGTCATGGGGGATCCGAGGCGGTCGAGGCATGGATGTGTTCCCCAGCACCCCAGACCGTGGGGGTTTACTGGGAACTTTTAGAGCCCAACAGCACTCAGCATCAAACGTGTTTATTGTCAGCTGAGTGTCCGGTGGAGGCATGAACCGCTGGATCTGCAAAGCCACCTGGGAGAGAGCGAGAGGGAAAAATCAGAAGCTGCAGCTTCTTAGCCTGACAGGCTTGTCTATCCCCGCTCTTTCTTCCCTCCATTTCACTGCCCCTAGCAGAGCTTAGAAAGTTGCTCCGAATGCCATCATTGTCTGAAGCAAACACAGCCGCTGAGCGGGTCTCACATCAGCCAGTGTTTCAGTTCTCCTATTGTCCCGTGTTCACAGAAGTGGTGTGAAGTATCTCAGCCAAGAGGGGAGCCATAAGAGGGTCTATACAAAATAAATAGGTGTTAATATAATGAAACAGAAAACGAAATCATTCAAAGGTGTTGTGTTTTAACATCTAGTTTAACCTTGACATTTTGGGTAACCATGAAAAAAAATCTGATTTAACTGGGTGTATTTTTTTTAATTTTTCTTTATTTCTGTCGGTGCAAAAGAGCCTTTATACTTTTAATATCTAATGCACAATCAGACAAATCTCAAAGTCTTTCAGGTCATTGTCAGCTTGTTGCTTGTCTAGCTGTCAAACGGAGATCTCGTGGAATAGATATTACTGTTTAAGTGGAGCCGCTGTAAACTTTGTGACCACAGCTTTGAATAGCCGCCCCTGAAGCACCATCACTATTGTTTGTTTTATGAATTTGACACTTAAGAGACTGAACTTGTGTGTGTGTGTGTGATTTTCTGATTATGTCTTTGTCACTTGTATATCTTAAATAGAACAAAATATGCACCAGTTGGTGCAATGTCCTTGTGACTGGCCACACACACGTGCTGTAAATGTAACTTGTCCTTGTGTGAGCCCGGCCTTTAACGTCTTTTATACTTTCTACATGCATCACTCTTAAGTGTTTCTTATATTTTTCACCTACCTGCTGCTTGTCTTCAACATTTTCAACTGATTTGAGCTTTTGCGAAGGCCTCACCTGTCAGCGCATCCAACAATGATCTCAAGGATGGAAAAGGGAAACTCGCTTTCACAAACGCTGTTGCCTGTTTCTCTGTTCAGGCGTGTTTATCTGACTTGAATCCCCCAGTCTTTGTTATATTAATGAGAGTATAACTACAGATGTTGCATCCTAAACATATTATGTATGAATGAGCAGCTTCTGGAGCAAGTCATCTGGGAGATTATTAACAACAGTTTAAACAAAATGTTGCTGTGATGTTTGATTTTTTATTTGTCTTGTTGTATGTTTGGATATTGATACAGTTATGCATCATTTATATCGCTCGGAAAACGAAGAAAAAATGTTTGATAAAGATTTTTTGATTAAATTTTAATACATTTAGTTGTTGTGGCACTCACACACACACACACACACACACATTCTCAAACACACACGCACACACACACACAAGCAGACACACACTTTTCTTAACCCCCTTTTCTCATTATTGGGAGGGCCTGTCCTGCTGCCTGTAGCCACCTGCAAATTACAATTTAGTACTCCAAGAGTTAAGACTGTGTTCTTTCAGCCCATTGTGTGTGTGTGTGTTTGTGTGTTTGTGAGAGTGTGTGTATGTGTGTGTGAGTGTGTGTGTGTGTGAGTGTGTGTGTGTGTGTGTGTGTGTGTGTGTGTGTCGGGGGAGGGGTAGAGAGAGTCTGGTAGAAAACCTTTAATCCGGGTGCTGTCAGGCCCAAACCCGGCTTGACGTCCCATTGATGTGGAACAGAACAAAACACAGGGCCCCTTGCTAAGCTCCCACTGGCTCACACACACACACACACACACACACACACACACACACACACACACACACTGGGCCCCTCTCTAAAGCCCCTAGCCTGGGCCCCTGCTCCCTAACTGGGAAGGGCATTCCTCAGCCTATGCACACGCGTGTGCATACGCAAACTCACACACACACCGAACTGAAACACAATCTTAACTCTTTAAGCGCTGCGCTGTGATTTGCAGGTGGTGGTACGAGCGTGAAGGTCTGGCTGCCTCTCCTATAGGACATGTGTCACTGTCTGTGCGCCTGAGGAAGGTGGAAGTGATTTTATCAGCCGGCAATCAATTTAATTGCACTGTACACCACACACACACACACACACACGCACACACACACATGCACACACACTGATATATTATAAGTTTGCGAGATGCTCGGATACAGTTAACAGAATCCAGATGCTCCAGTGTGTGTTGGTGTGTATCCGTGGTGACAACAAACAGTTATTATTGTCCTGCTGTTTGGACAGCTCCCAGGCCGCAGCATCTCTGTTTACTATTAGCTTAAAGAAAGAGAAAACAGAAAGAAGGAGACAGAAACCAGAGACGGAGAAACTGAGCAGCAGATGCTCGCTGAGCGGATACAAAAAGCGACTTATATTAGAATAAACATGTATTTTAGCTAATGGCCTGGAACTGTCTGGGGTAGTTATATTTTGGCTGTCGTTCCGTTGGCGGCCAGCAGATGGGGTTGTGGGCAGCAGTTAGTCCTGCAGCAGGAGCTGCTCCAACTTTGACCCAACGTTGGCCTTCAGGCTGAAGAGTTTAGGTTCATAGTTCGGTTTAGTTCACACACACACACACACACACACACTTGAACTAAGGTGGTCCTGGGTGGTTTGGTTTCAGGTTTGAGGTGGCTGCCACAGGTTATCACTCTGCACTGGGAACGCAGCCCAACACTTAAAATAACTACGAGGACATACAGGAGCCGCACACCTACCGTATGGAAACCATTCCCACCTGTGACCAAACACGCCCACTCACACCTACACACTCAGCTCGTTTCCCTCTTTCGCCTTCCCCAGGACTAAACTCACCCCTCTGGTTTCCTCTGTTAAATTACAGAGATCTTTATTCCCCGGTGCTGGAATTCTGCCGCTTCCGTTTTGGACTGTCAGGACTCCGAGTGAGCCGTTTGTTTGGGCCCGGGCTGCGGTCCAGAGAGGCCTGAGCAGTCCCAACCAAAATGTTTTTATTGACGGGCGAAAGCAGCTGGGCCGACAGCGCCGATTGGCTGTAATTGGTCGGCAAGTCGGCGGTGTGTTTGAAATACCCTATGTAAAGTGGCAGCCTTTAAAAGCACGCACACACTCGCTCACAAACACACACACACACATATATATATATATACGCCCACCCCTGTTTCTCCCCCTCCCGTCGCTTTAAGAGAAGCCAGATGTGCCACGGGGAAGCAATCACCCCTCTATTTGTCTTGGTGCTGATCAGGTTAGTGAAGTGTTCTCAGGCCTGGCCAGGAGTCTACACACTGCTGCCTGTTGTCCCTGCAGCTCACTGCACTGCACGGCTCCAGCCAACTGGCCCGCTCCAGCCTGCTGTCTAAACAGCAGCATAGTAAGTAAGCAGGGAGAAAGGCTCCATCGCCAGGAAAGGCGCAATAAAGAAGACAAAGAAGTCATGATTCTTGTCTGGTGCCGTCTCGTTGTGGATGTCTGAGGTGGAACCCGGACACCAGCATTCTCCTCGCTGCAAGTAGCTGACTGAGCTAATGTATAAATATGAGGGGGTCAGCGAGGAAGCTGGTAGCTAACATCTTTCATCTGTTGATATGGACACCACCATTTAGGGCTGGGTCAATGAATGGGAGGTGTGGAGGCAGCAGTGTGTGTGTGTGTGTGTGTGTGCAGAACATTCCAGCCATTGAACACACAGATGGTTTGGTTTAGAGCGATGAAATGAGCACCAGACGCCGAGCAGTGACAGTGAACGAACGCCTCAATGATGCATGTACACACACACACACACACACACACATATGCGTAGCCCTGACTGCACGGGTTAATGGAGTGACGGAATCCAGAAGGAATCCACTCAAGGACTCGGGGAGTGAACTATTAGGTAGCCTCTAAACTGCCCTGCAGAAACTCCAAGAGCTCTGTTCGGTTCTTCTTTTTTTCCACACTGTAACGCATTTACAACTTCTTAACAAGGCCGTGACTTATGCAAGGGTGGAAGAAGCCGCGTGCAGAGAAATCAAAGAACGGGAGACGACAGTGAGGAGACAAAAGGACGGTAATGAGGAAGACGCAGATCCCCATCCCTCCCGTACATGCCCATTTCCTGATTGGCTGGCCCTCCCATGAACCCTGACCCATGACTTTGTCTGGGGCTTGTGACCTTGAGTGAAGTACAGGCAAAGCGTTGCGTCTCCTCCCAGACTCTCGTCTGCGCTCTCTCTCCTCTTCTGGCTTTTCCTCTCTGCCCATTCGTCTCCAGCGAGAGAGAGAGAGAGAGGGAGAGAGGGAGAGAGGGTCGGCGGGGAGGAGATGGAGAACAGAAATGTCAGCGAGACATTAAACAGAGTGCGTCTGTGTGTGCTCTCATAGTCCAACCTGTCTGATTTCCCTCTCCTCCATCCCTAACCCCCTGTTCCTCCTCCTCACATCTCTCTCTATATATATACGCTTCTCCGCGGAGCAATAAATTCATCCTCTCTTCTCTAAATCTCCAAATCTCTTTGTCTTTTTTTCCTCCATCAACACCCTTATCACTTTTTTCTACAAATCCTCTCTGCCCACCTTTGCACTGGTGTGGTTTATTACAGCCTGTATCGCGGCCGGTACCACCAGTAATTCAAATAAAACAGTTGTGTTTTAGTGTCGTTTGTCAAAACATGGCGGCTCAAAAAGGGAAATACCAACCATAGCAGACGTTTCATACTATTTATGTAACCTTGAATGGATGAATGAGTCAGCATGAAACTGCAAATCAACAAACCAGGACGTGTTTGTCATAACAGCGTACAGTTTGGAGTTAATCACAAAAGCTTGTTTCACATTGTGTCCAGATTAGTTTAAAGGAATAATTCAGAGCTTATTCTCTTTTCCTGTCAGACGAGAAGACGCTGACGCTCTCGTGTTTGTCAGCTCAGCTAAGGACAAAGACTGGAAGCAGGGGGAAACAGGTTCGGCTCCAACCAGGGGGACAAAATCTGCTTTCTGCCACCTCAAAAGCTCAATCCTGAAAATATATATCTGGTCAAACAAAAACAAAGCGTCAGATCGTGGCTCCATGGGAAGATCTCCATCACAGTGGGGGGAGGGCTGACCTGGAAGTTAACGTCTTAACCTGGAGAAGATCTGGATTATTTTAATCCCGGGAATGGAACTTTTTTTTTTGGCTTCGTTCATCTGTATTAATGCTAAGCTAAGCTAACTGGCTGATGGTCATATTGTCATGTGAACTCTGCAAGAGAGTGAATATGCTGATTTTGCAAATTGATGAACTGTTCCTTTAATTTTGTTGCCAACATTTTTATTTTACTTTATATTTTTTGTGCAACATTCAGTGGCAACAAAAACTCTTTCTATCTGAGGTGTCTCCTCTCCTCCCCTCCCCTCCCCTCCCCTCTCCTCTCCTCTCCTCTCCTCTCCTCCCCTCCCCTCTCCTCTCCTCCCCTCCCCCTCCCCTCTCCTCCCCTCTCCTCTCCCCTCCCCCTCCTCTCCTCCCCTCTCCTCTCCTCTCCTCCCCTCTCCTCTCCTCTCCTCTCCTCTCCTCTCCTCTCCTCTCCTCTCCTCTCCTCTCCTCTCCTCTCCTCCTCTCCTCTCCTCTCCTCTCCTCTCCCACCTGTGGACACACACATGCCCACATGCGCTGTCAGAAGCACACAGAAGTCTCTCTGTGCTGTCCCGGCACAGAGCATGGCAGCGGAGCACAGCCGAGTGGTGTTTATTTTATTGGATGTTTATTTCGCTCTGTAAAACATGCCACTCAGGGACCTCGTGGAGCGATGTACTCAAACCCCTTTTTCTCTCCCTCCTCCCTCCCCCCCTCTCTCTCTCTTCTAGTGTAAACAGTGTGTATATTGGGAGTGTTTCCTTCACTTGTCTGTGTAGAAATGTAATCCATCCAGTCAGACACTGTAAACAGCATCTCTACATGTTTATAAATACTGCCCAACCACTCTAATGAATTTATGGTAATGCCTTGTTCTACTGCTCCTGCTGTGTGTGTGTGTGTGTGTGTGTGTGTGAGGTGTGAGCGTGCATGTATTGCTCTGCACACATTCTTCCTGGTTTCTGATGTTTCTGGAGTGGAGTTTTATTTCCTGGTGCGAACAGCCTGGTTAAAAGCTTAAAACCTGTGACAGCAGCGAGCAGTGACTGACTGATAGGAGCCAATGTGCCGCAGTGCGAAGTCCATTAGCAGACCGACTCCGTTTTATTCCACTCACCTCGCTTCTGAGTCGCCACAGTGAGACTTGATCTCCTAATAACGAAGCGTGTGTGTTATATCTTTGCAGAAGTTTGTTCCATTGATTCTGACTTTGATGACTTTTTAAACACACGGCGCAGACAGCCGCTGCCACTGGAAATGTGTGCACGTTATTAAACTTGCCATTAACTTGTTGGAGTCTTATTTCACCACATTTACTTGTTTGTAAAAAACACACAGACGTTAAACTTCATTTCCAGTGTTGGAAATACCTTGAAGAGCAAACCAAAAGTATTACTCACTGGATAAGTGGCGGTGACTGGACTGCTTTTTATTTGCCTTTCACAATGTGATTTGGTCTATTATGTTGCATTTCGAAATGCAACTGTGACTTAAGTGTTCCAGTATAAACTCATATTCGTTCCATTGAACTGTACTCATGTAACACTGAGAAATCTGTCCATATTTGGCACTTGGAAAAAGACAATATTCCAGAGCTGCTCCAAAGATTTCAGCTTAGTTGGCCGATCTCGCTGTGTCTACTTCAGGCAGCTTCATCGTCATCGACTCATTTCTGGCCTTTCGAGGCCAAATGTGATAAAAACATGGAGAGAAAGGGGAGAGGACGTTCAGCAAAGGGCCACAGGTCACAACCCTTGAGCAGCCGCTCGTGGCACGCACCCACAGGCTTAACTTCCCAGCCATGGTGGTTGTCGCTCGGACAGACCCAGCTCCGGGCTGCTGCAGCAAGGCCTGAGCCTCCACCAGGTGAGCCATCAGGGTGCGCTGACGTCTTCATATTCCACTAAATCTGTTGTGAGTTGTTGAAATGACATATTTTATTTCTTCAGACACATATTTCACAATGGTTTTTAACTTTGGTGTCTCCCAGCAGCTGGCAGCTCTGAGGTCAAATGATGACACTTGAGCCCGATGCATTCGCTGCTGAAGACCGCAAGACGGTGAAAGACGTGGAAAAAAAACACTATGAAGTGGACCTTGGAGTTGGACACAAAAAAGACTAGCTGGAGAAAATCGGAGAACTTCCTGCAGACAGCGGATAAAAAAGTCAGATATTTCCTTCAGGTTTTGATATTAAATATAGGTCACAAACACAGCTCCAGATGAGTGATGCTGGATGTGTAAGCGACCAACACTTTGCATATTGCAGGTTTAATAAAAATACTTTAAGTGTCGTTAAATGGGTGAAACAGCAACAGCCGGTAAATGTCAGCACAATGTCAGATATCAGTCATCATATTTCACCTTTAGCAGAGGAAAGAAAGGTGAAGTTAGCATTATTTGATTTATAATTCAGTACAGGGTGCTAAGACCAAACAGAGCAGAGACCCCCGCATGTTCCTGTTCACATTTTAAGCCTGGCCTATAATAACTTTTATATTTACCAGATTCACCTTTTATTTCACCTTATTAACTGTGACACATGTATCTGTTCGGCTTCACTGATTAAAAAAAAGCTGCTCATGTTATGTTAGTATCATATATAGTTTTTAATTCTCACATCTTATTTTGCTGCACGCCCCCTGCAGTACCTGTGCGGACCCTCAGGGGGTCACGGAGTGTCACACGGGGTTACCTGTCAAACTGTGTGAAGCTCAGGTGAACTGCGGTGCCGAGGCCTCACAATTAAACAGTTAAACCACCGGAAGAGTTGGCCTGTTTTCCGGGGCTGCTGATGACATTATCCCCGGTGTTTGGTCAGCAAAAAAAAGGATGATTCATTTCCATGTAAAAAAGAAGGAGAACAGCCCAAGACGTCAAACAATGTGAGTCAAGCCGCCCTCCGTGTGTTTGTCTCTTTGTGTACTGTCGGTGCGTGTGTAACTCCTCGGCCATGTCACGCAGCCCGCAGCAGACTGTTTGCCGGGCCTGCACTGCGGCTGTGGTGACACAGACGGAGGCTTTGCATGGTTACCTGTTGGCGGTGTGTGATTTGGGAATGAGCCTGTGCAGAAACGTCTGCAGCTGTTTTTTCTTTGTCTGTAAGCTGTGCTGCATGTCGAGCTTTGAGCCTTGCAGGCTGTGTGTTGTGTGTAAGTCATGAATCTGATACATGCAGTGCTGCATTTGAACAGAAACACCTCAGAGGACACACGTGTGTGACCTGTGCGTTGTTTCCAGTCCATCAGGCGCACTCAGCTCAGGACTAATGCAGTCTACCGCAGCAGGCCTGCAGTAAATCCTCCCTTAATAAAGATTCTAATGATCAGTTTTTTGTTTGGACCCTTTTTAAAGAGGTGTTGATTCAACGTCCAGCGGATCTTTTGGCAGCTGTGCTTTGTGGTGCCCTGGCTGCAGAGTATGATGCATCATATTGAGAGGTGTTTCTAATATTATGTCAAAACTATTTATATCAGGGGAGGGAGAATCTCTCCGTGCAAAGCAATACAATTCAACAGCGCTGTAAATTGACTCTGAGTCAACGCCTCTCTTAAACACTTTCAACAAAAACTCAAAGGTATAACCTTCATGAAGTTTAATGGCTGTTTAGACTGCATTAGTTTCACCTAACTGTGTCTAATAAACTCGCAGCTGTTAATGTGGATTGTTGTATCACGCCATGAGCAGTGCTGCTGATTCGAAGATGCTTTCGTTGGTCGAGTGGCCCGTTGTCCTGCTTTCTACCTTGTTTCTTTCGCTGGCCTGACCTGTGTGCCTCGGCCTCTGGACCTCTCTGCTGCTGAAATGAGCCTTTAGTTTCAGAGTTAATATAACTCGCCCCTCTAAAAGAAGAGCTGGCCCCGGTCCGGTGCACGTGCTGTGACGTGGGCTAGAATCACAACCTCAATCTCTCTTTTTTTGTCAGAAAATGTATTTATTCTTCCTGATCGCTGGCACCGACAACGATCATAGATAATCATAGATAGAGTGCATGTTGCAGGATTAAACAGAAGCTTCATATACTGAAGTCTAATGTGTGTGTGTGTGTGTGTGAGTGTGTGTGCATGCAGCACAGTAAGCCTGAACAAAACATGGGTGCTGTGTGTTATCCTGCTCATTGCATGTGTTTGTGTTGATTTTATTATTTCCTCTGTGTGTGTGTGTGTGTGTGTGTGTCCATTGCTCTCAGACGAAGCCATCACTGCACCCCCCTCATCAGGCCCGACAGGTGTTATTACATTGAAATGAGAGCAGTGATGTATGCATCTGTAATGTGGACCTGTCCTCTTCTGCTTGATGGAACCTGACGCTTATCATTATCGTGACGCGTCTGAGAAAAGAACAAAGCGCCCGTGCTCGGCCTGAAGTGCAGCTCATAAGGCTCTATGAAGCGTCCTAAGCACATTTCGCCAAGATGTTGACGGAAGGTGACACGTCAGCGTTTTAAAATTCTTTCAAAGCTCTAACAAATCTGGTGTCACTTCTGTTTAGTGCGGAAAAATGACGTTTCTTTCATGATTTAGACTCGGGACGTTAAAGTTCTCCAGAGGAGAGTGAAATAATAGTGACAAAATAGTGCAGTTTAATTAGATTTGACTTTCAAAACAGTGTCAGTGCCAGGTACTTCTATCAACAACAGCATCTCTAAACAGAAGAGAGCAGTTAAAACATACATCGTTGATTCATAGATGGTTTTTGGCAACAGCTGTAGTAAAATAAGAAATCAATCACCGAGCCCTCGTCGTGATGTCAAAACAGAGACAGAAAACAATTACAGCAGCTCCTCTTCTCCTCCGGAGAGAAACGGCGTGACTGCTAACAGCCAGATCTGCGCTCTTTGCACGCCACCTCGGAAAACAACTCTTTATTCGGTTCACGCGTTGTAAAAAACCACGTCGCTCTCTCGTGTTCTTTGTTGTGAATTCATAAAGATTTGATGCGTTGTTGTCCCGTGCAGCTGGTGGTTGTTGTGCCACAGAGACGCAAGTTTGTGTCCTGACACAGCGCAGCGGCAAGTTTGACTGCTGCGCCTCTGTGATCGCGCACAATGAGAAGTGATCAAATAAAAGACACGGATAAAGAAAGCCTTTTGTTACACGGAGAAAGAAAAGAGAGAGAGAGAGGGATAAAAGAAACAACAAACTAATACAGCCTCTACACAAGGCAGCGCTCCGTGTTATCCTGGGGACGTTTGGCCCTGGGAAGAGGGTCACTGTCTCTTACCTCCACTCTTCATTGTTCTACCTGCTGATTTCCTGGTTGAATTTGTCATTTTCTCTCTGTGTTGTTCTAATGTGTCTTGATCTGTGACGTCTTTTGACGAGCGCATGAACTCAACAGGCAGCAGTGCTGTCTTCAAACGCGTCTCACGGACGTCACGCGGTCGCATCCAACGCACTGTTGAATTATGCAGTGAGCATAAGCACGCCGGCGCACTTTATCTCCACTTATCTGTGAACAGCTAAACACTCTCGACGGGCCAAACCAGAATCATGTTCAACTCTGCCCGAACATCTGTCCCATTTGAATTCAAGCCAACTAACTTTATTCACGGCAGAGCAGATCACAGTCACGCCGCATCTTTGAAGCTTCAGTTGTTCAGCAAATAAGCTACAAATATGATATCCATGTTATTCATATATATATATATATATAAACAAAGCAAGAGACGAGTATTTGTCACGCGATTTGAAATCATGCTTCCCCAATGTGAAGCAGCAGCTTTTATGCTGCACTGTTTGCAGTATTAGCCCGTACAGAACAGGACGATGGTGCAGCGCTATAATCTCACAAGGTTACTCATTGAAAAAAAAAAACATTTAAGCTCTATAAAAATATCAGCGTTATATTCAGTGTTAGAAAAGAGGACAAGAAACGTCGTTATCGCTCACAAATAAATTCATTAATTTCAATTGAATCTCACTCGGATTTCCCTTGAAGTGAATGAGACGCTGGCCCATTCACAGAAATTGGTGTTAGTGTGACTGCTCCCTGGTTTGTGCAGGTATGACCCATCCTCTCTGCAAGCGCGCCACGGGGACGTGCGCTCTCTCTGCCCTCCTCCTCCTCCTCCTCCTCCTCCTCCCTCGATGCCTATTGATGAAGCTGCTTTCATTTTTGAACAGTGCCACCTGAGTGACACAGCAGAGAAGAGGCTGAACGCCCGTCGCTTCATGGTTTTCTTTCAGAGACTTAAGAGCTGAACCTGCCGGCTCTGCACCCTGAGCTGAAGTATTCATGTGTTCTGTAATTATCTTAACTCAAACCATCATTTTCTTAAACACTTGGTGCTCCATTAGAGCGCCAGACCTCTACACATTGTTAAAATTAACTTAAGTCTTATTGCCTAAGAGTGAATGTATAAATATTCTCAATCAAAGCCCTTGTGTCGCTGCATCCAAGGCGCCGTTGAGCGGATACACATGAGTATGAGGACACGTTTTCAGCAGTAAAGCCTCAAAGCGATGCTCTGCTGTGCCCATCGCTCGGGTAAGTGGCCAACTCTGATCAGATGGAGGACTTCTGTTATGGTTACATAATGGACGGCACTCAAGTAAACATTTCAAGCAACGCTCTGAGCAAAGTTTTTCTGTCGTGTCGGCTTGGTAATACACCGTGAGCGCGGGCGTGTTGCCGTTTCCCTCAGAGATGGCTCGGGTGAATCGCATGAAAGGACAGCTCAAGTGTATTAGCGAATAAAGTATACACGTTTTATTACCCTTCATCCCTTTATCTGTCGATGTGAAAGGGTCTATTCACTCGGCTGGGCTTATGCAGTGCACGAACAAGCAGCCAGTCCCGCGTGTGCTGGCTGAGTTTGTCCATGTTCGCTCCAACAATTGAGAGGGACAAAGGTGAACCAACTGATTTGTTGCAGTCGCTAAAATAATAGAGCAATTTCTTTCCTTAATGCTCATGGTCTGCTGTTGACTCACACGTACACACACACACACACACGCAGACGGCCAGGTCTGCTGAGAACAGCCTGTTCGCTCAAATCGTCCTCAAACAATGAAGTGCTGAACAGATCACATCAATCTCTTCAAGAGAAATATTAGTTTCCCCCACCTTACTTCCCCCACCCACACATACTGGAGGAGGCTGAGGAGTTGCGTATGTGTTTTTGTGGCTGCGTTTTAGCCTCTGTGTGTGTGTGTGTGTGTGTGTGTGTGTGTGTGTGCAGCGAGCTAGACAGTGGAAAAAAAGAAACGTTTTCAGCTTGTCTCAAATTTACCTTGAGTCCCCCCGCGAGGCTTATACAACTGCCGAAAAATAGTCAGTGAGATTCCGCTGCCATGACCGTCCCGCCGAGACATAAAACAACCTCTAACTGGCAACTCAGTGCACATCAATTACACCTTTATTTGTTGGCTGGAGGTAGGCTGGACGGGGCCTTATTTTCTCAGCAGCTTAAAAAGGGATTTTTTTACTGCAATAGGAGTGCGGTGATTTATATTTTTTCTGCTCTAAGCAGTATCGTCCTAAAAATGTACTTAACAGTAAGTGTATCGTATGCTTTCACTGTCGAATGCCACTTTAATCGTCCGGGCGTTACGTGAGAAGTTTTTTTAAATAGCAGGAATTAGAAATTTAGTTTTGAAAATTTGAAAGGGAGACGGGAGACGGGAGACTGAGTGACAAGGCAGGTACGGGTTTAAAGAAGTTTCTCTTTTTTCCCCTCAACTTTTAAGAAAGGCGTCCTCTCTCCCTGTCTCTCTCTCCCACCCCCCACTAATCTCTGTATATTAGCTCTCAGGAAGGGAAAGCTCTCTCGGTGTGTTCTGGCTGTTTTAATATCTGTCAGCTTCATCCTGTGCTCCATCCCTCTGCTTCCTCCTCTCTTATTTTGGCTCTCTGTTTCCTCCTGTCTTCATATTTCACTCCTTTGTTTGACTCCTCTGTCCCCGTCTCCGTTCACTCTATCAGTCCTCGTCAGTTGACCGGCAGCGGACACGACTGCGTGTGCGCAGTTTAGAGTTTAGAGACGGATGACGAGGTCTACGCTGTTTAGCGCGTCGTCTTGGCATTCCTCATTTCGCCCAGTGCTTTTTGTCAGAGTAACCCAGGTTTCTCGACACTCCGTATAAACATGCTGATTACAGCTAGAGCTATGGGACCTGTGTGTGTGTGTGTGTGTGTGTGTGTGTGTGTGTGTGAGAGAGAGAGAGAGAGAGAGTGACTGATGCTTAGTGTGCACCTGTGTTTAAGTGTTAACTCTGCAGCAACATCTTTCAGCAGACCATCTATTCAATTACGTTTGTTTCCAAACAGCTTATGTGCAGAGATACACATTTCTTCCAAGTTAAATTCCAAGAATGTCTAATTAACTGCATAAAAAAACTACACCCACCAACGTAGCCCCCTTTCATATCCATTACTGTCTAGATTGAATTGAGCTGACAACATGCCCTTGGGACGTGGATTGGATAACTGCATGCTGAAACATTCTTTCAACTGAATCAAAACTAGTGAATCAAATGTTTCTGTCAAGACTTCTGAGGATTTCATATTAAAATGTTTCATAGTTTGCAACAAAAGCACTCAAGTAGCTCATACTTGGTGGTTCGTACGGCATAAAAACGCTGCTTTAACATACTGTATGTCCATACTCACTTGATGAATTACATACGTACTACCTCAAAAACTTTATTTCTAGAAACTCCGAGGTCAGGTTTGCTATCTATGGACTGAATTCATTGAATCATGAATGCAAACGGCGGGAAGGTTTTTGACACCGTTGACCTTTCCCACTTCAGTGATCGAGGTTCTGCTGTATGTGAAACAGGCTGTCTGGTCAGTTCAATGCACATTTAATAGATGCACTTATCACATAATGTGTCAGAATCTTTTGTCATATATCACACACAATTTTCAAACCACGTTGAAAACCAGTGCAACCAAAATCAAGTTTATTGAATCGCCATGCATTGAAGGACCTGCATTTAACTGGATGAGTGTGTGTGTGTGATGATACTAATAAAGCAATAGAAGCTTCTTCTCTCTTGTTACCTGACGGCAGTCAGGCAGAAGTTAATATAACCTTGTCCAGATCTGAGGTGGTGAGGTAAGGATGTTGTTGCATGCTGTGTTTGGTGCTAGAGCTCAGTTCAGTTCAGTTCCTCAGTTCGTTCTACACAAACTGCTGTTGTCGTATCTCTCGTGTGGTGGAACACTTTAACACCTATCCAACACTGCAGGTGTAGAAAGAGGTGGTAAAGTTGTATCACTGTTGTGCAACTGAACATTCATTCACAGTGTATAGAAATGATTGTGATTTTTCCATCTGAATCGAGCCCCAAAGGAACAGTTCTGCTCTACCCTCTGTTAGCATCTTTGACCTCGTCACCTCGCCCTCATATAAATATTTAGTATGTTCTTTAATTTATGCAGAAAGCAGACATGCCCTTTATTCTTTACTAAGTACTTCACTAACTGCGTGATGCATTTGAATGTCTACACTGCGCTGTTTACATGAACTCTGCAGACACCAACACAAGGTCAGTTTGCCATTCATTTCCTCTCCGTCTCTTTCTGTTCCGCTCCCGGCCCGTTGTGCTGATCTGTTAGCTGCTGTAGCACCACATCACCACTGACACCCCGTCGTTTTGTGGTCTTTGCGTACGACGACAGATCCTATAAATAAACATTAACAAGCACTGAATTATCAAACCGTACAGCTGTCTAACACCAGGAGCGATACTTTGCTATTTAAACAATAATCAGTGTTCACTGAGTGTTTAGGAAAGTGCATTAGTAATCTGAAACTGATTATGTTTAACTTTCAGTAGCTGATTATGTTTTATAAGCAATTGTTGGTCAGCTGTTCCGCCCAAACCTTTATATCACCTTGAATAAGTTTACTCCACACGTCTTCCTGTTTGCTGATGTTGGCGGAGCTGCAGCACACAGCAACTTCTTCAGGAATTGGTTACATTCACAGACCATTGTCCGTTTTGCATATGTGCGGCGACTGTTGTACCTCCTATTGAAATTCAGAGTGTTTTTTTGCTTCTGATTGTGAAACCTGAGAGGCCAAGGTGGAACTAATTCTCTCCGCCTTGTTAGCGAAGGCTGTCGCACTTTTGTTTGCCGCAGAAATGTGTCTCTTCCCTCCTGAAGCTCGCCTCTTCTCGTTTCTCTATTTGCTTTTATGTCTCAAGTACATTATTTTGTTATTATTATTAACCAAAAAAGCCAGGCTCGCCCGCCGTCGCACGCTTCCAGGAGTGCAGAAATTGAATATTGCATTTAAAAGTCAATTTCCACGATGGGATTACGCAAATCAGCCTCTCCGTGTTTCACCCTTGTGCTTCCATTCATCTCTCATTCATCCTCCTCCACCTTGATGCATCTCTTCATTTGCTCTGGTTTACTCTATTCATTTGAAGACATCTTTTTTCACGCTCAACAGCCCGACTCATGTTTTTCCCACTTTGCATTGTTACGTTGCCCCCGGCGAACCTGTGTTTGTGTGTGTGTGTGTGTGTGTGTGTGTGTGTGCATATACACATTTCTCGTCCAGGCCTTTTCAAGCACAAAAAAATAAGAATAAAAAGGAGAGAAAAAAAACAAAACTAAAAGCTATTACTCCTCTAAAATGTAATGCTTTTGGTCAATGCAATTTAACTATTAGAAGTGTGAGTTATTTATTTATCTTTCTATATATTCATTTGTATTGAAAGAGGAGAAATTGGTGAAATTGTGCTGGTGAAGTGAATTAGGAGGAGAAGACTTGGTTGAACAAAGACGCACATTAATACCGCGCAGCCTCACCTCACCCTGAGTCAACCTGTATTTCTGTCTCTGTAGATTCTGGGCAAGAATCCTCTGCAGACGTCGATGAATTCTTGAAAACAATTTTAAAAAAGTAGATTTAGGGGAGCAACACTTGCTGTTATGTTAAAATATTATCATGCATTGTATTCAGTATTTAGATTTAAGTCCAAGGCCTGTCCACCACTGGTCCAGGCATTTGTTACATCATGAGACATATTTAAATTCCTTTCATTGGGTAGTGTGTGTGTGTGTGAGAGTCTGTGTACATTTCTGAGTGAACAAATAATAGAGACAGATCTTTACTTTTCGTTTTCTCTGTGATTTTGGCTGCGGACGACAACGTGAAGGTGTTGTTGTAGTAACCTGAAGCTGCAGCTAACGCCCCGCACGCCAGACACGTTTAATCAGCGCCCATATGCACACACACACACGCGCGCGCACACACACACCTGCAGAGAAAAGAGCAATCTTCAAGGAATGTTTGGAGGACGGGATTTGTGTTGCATTTATTACTGAGTAATATTAAACACCAAAAACTCCCAAAGAGTTCCCAGAGAGAAGACGGCCAGTCTTGAAAAGAGAATTCATAGGCCTTCCAAAAAAAATCTAATGATGATGAATGTTAATGTTATCAGGTAGCTTCAGAGTTATATAATTAACTGATAGCACACTCTCTCTGATATTTGAACCTTAATCCTTGAAGCTGAGTTTCCCTGGAACTCAAGGTGCAGGAGACCTTTGATATGATGGATATGTGTATATTTAAAACAAACGGTCTCATTGCCTTGAAGTGAAGAAATAACAGGCAGGCGTTGGTGCCAAGATTGAGCAAACAGCACACTGCAGATGAATGGAAAAATATACAGATTTACAGGCAAACTGAGAGCCTATTAATACACCTATGAAAAATATGCCTATATACTGCGGGGCTGTGCATGAAGTTTGTCACGTTTGCAAAGGTGTTTTTCTTCCTTTTTACAGGGTTTGTTTGTTTAATATATTTTTGTGTCTCTATATTTTACGACTACAAAGGGCACACTTTAAAAATGTGTAATTTGGATCTAGTACGTAACCTGTCGAGAAATATCTTTCAACTGCGAAGTGAGCAAAATATGAAACTCTGGCCCCTCTTGTCCTCTGCCACCCTTCACCCTCCTCCTCCTCCTCCTCCTCTCCTTGCTGCTTTCTTCATTTTCTGCACCTCTCCAGACGGCATCTCTCACCCGCTCCACTTTCCTCTCTGCTTGTTTACAGTAAGCAGATCCGAGCAGGATGGTTTTACCTTTTATGGCCATTCTTTATCCACGGTAAAAGTGCACTAATACAACGGTATGTTACCCACCTCCCCCCTCCTTGCTCTGACCTCCCGGATGGGGTACCAGGGGTGGGTGGACTGTGTGCATGTTTGTGTGTGTGTGTGTGTGTGTGTGTGTGTACATACTGGCTTGCCAAGTCTCCGGAGCATTCGATTTCTGATGTGCGGTAAAAGCACCTTTTTAAAATGTCTCACGTCTACAAAGACAGATAGTGGCCGAGGCAGAGGTTTGTTTTGAATGTCTGGCTGTATAAAAATCTCCTCTCACAAGTGTTTAGGTTAGACTGGGGGTCTCTGTGCCTGACACACATACACATGCGCACGCACACATGCACACACACTAAGAAAGCAGGCAGGTGTCACTGAGTAAGACCTGCTGCGAACACATCCAAGCCTTCGAGGGAAGAATGAGCGCGAGCGGGAGAGGGAGAGATGACATGGGCATTGTGCATTAGTGGGCACGGACGGGAAATGTCACGTTTCAAAGCAGTGCTGATCACACACATCGTTTGGACAAAATGTGTGTATTTCGGTGCATCGGCGCGTTTTGGTCGGTTGCTACATGCCGGTAAAGACAAAGAGGGAACTTGTGTAGCAGCAGTTACAAACATTCTGCACTGATGCTCCTTGCTGTGCGTCATGGTGGGCACGCTGGCCACAAATGTTTCTGGTCAAAGTCACTGAAGAAATAAGTATTTGTGTGTGAAACGCTTCTGCGAGCGTGTGTGTGTGTGTGCGCGTCTTATTGATACACGTATTTGTGTGTCTGTTTGGGGCCTATATATGTGCAGCAGTGGGGACTTAAGTTTAGCCACAGGGTGTGTGCTGGGATCTGACCTCCATCGGTTATGAAATGTCAACGTGTACTCGTGTGTGTGTGTGTGTGTGTGTGTGTGTGTGTGTGTGTGTGGCTCTGGAATGCCAGTGTCAAGGGCCTGAGAAACAGCCATGTACAAACAAACATCGGCTCGTCTTTCCCTGTTGCCCTCCTCTGGTCCCTATCACTCACACACACACACACACTCACACCACACACACACACACACACACACACACACAGTGTGGTTGCATGGGAGCGGTGTTTATTGTCTCAGTGTTAACTAACGTTGCTGCCATATCTGGCCTCTGTAATTAGATTTACCTTTCCTTGTTTTTCTTTGCTTTCATTCAGCCCTTTCCTGCCTTTTGCGTTCTGTTTTTCTTCCTCGAGCGGCCTCTCCAAAGGGACGGGGTGAAGGTAAGCGGGAGAGGAGGATCCCACCTCTCCCTCTTTTCCTTTGCTTACATCTCATTCTGTTTATTCCCCTCTTACCCCCCCCGACTCTGTCACCTGTCCTCCGCCTCCTTGATTTCTGCGGGAAGAGCAGCACCCCGCGGTTGCTCCCAGAGCGTTGCCAGCGGGATCCCCTGCCGTCTCCCCCTGCCTCTCACCCCTCGTCACCTCGCCTGGAGGGATGGGATACCTTGCTGTGGGGCGCACACACACACGCAAATCCCCAAAACACAAACCAACAGTTACATTTTAGGCTGAACAGGCACTCGCTGCCCCCCCCGATCCCTACTGAGAGTGCAATATCTCTTAAAAGAGCGTTTTCCCCGCAGAGCTGAGGTTGCAACCCAGCGTCAGGGGGAGATGTTGTGATCTCTCCATTGTTGTTCTGACTTTTATCCGCTCCCTCCTTCCATTTTGTCTCTCCTCTCCTCATCAACTGGTCCTGGATGCTTTGTGCCGTGGAAACAAACACACAAAAAAACACACTGAGTGCTCACTGAAACACGCACATAGCAATTGTAAACCAAAAAGTTTATTTTAATACTCATTATCTTGTGACACAAGCCCAGGAAAGAGTTTTGTTTAAAGTCAACCGTAATGTCTCTCTCTGTCTCCGTGTGTGTTTCTGTTTGTGTGCGTAGGCGGCTGATTTTAGCAACACTCTTTTTAGTGATACAGTCTCTGGTTCTGTTTTGGAAAGAAAACCTAAAAATGTCCCGGTTGCTGGTTGAAGTGACCCCGCAGTGCCAGCTGTAAACTCCTCTTATGGTAGTGTTATGGCCGTGTGTACGGTACCGTCTGTGTACGTCTACGTGGGCTATGCCACTTTGTTTTCCCCTCTGGATTTAAAGCCTTACATGGAGACAAACAGACACCAGAAGCTACATGGAACTTCTCCAGACAGGTTTTTTGTTGTGCGCACGTACAGCATGCGTGTATGTGTGTGTGTGTGTGTGTGTCATTCTGTGTCAGTGTGTACATAAACCTTAGAGGCCCATGGGTGAAGGCTACCATATCAAAGGTTCAGCAAGCAGGGGATTAAATATCACTCCCCCGCTAAAGAAGGTTTGGTCCTGTTTAGAAGTGACAACAATAGGTGGCAAAACATTAGACTGTCACTAGAGGGGCGAAACCCAGTCTGCTATGCCCCCGAGTACACGATTTTTAATCTCGCCAGTTTAAGTTTGAATGGCCCGCCGCTGTCAAAAATGAACTCCTACCACCTCTTTTCGCTGTTCCGGCTATTTTCACTCGGCCTTTTTATGTGACTTTGAATACTCAGACACATGTCTGGATGTACCAGAGTGAAAGACAGGGGACTTAAGTGCAGAGAGAGGGAATAAAAACGAAAACTACTCAGCTGCCCCCCTCCTCTCACCCCGCACCTCCTCCCCCTCCTCCTCCTCCTCCTCAGCCCTCCCCTCCAGGGAATGTTTTGGGGCCCAGCTCATATTTTGTTTGCACAATGCATTCCTGCAGGCTCTTTATTTATGTCAATCTTCCTTTTGATCAGAGTCCGGTTACCACCGGTTACCCACTCGCTGCTCCTGTGAGTGAAGGAACCCACCTGTGATGCAGGACTCTGTGTTTGTGTGTGTGTGTGTGTGCGTGCATGCGTGTGTGTGGGTGTCTGCAGGAGTCTGGGGCCTTCGTTCCAGTTTACCGTCAATTAATATGGCTAAATGATTCCCTCACATGGTAAAGTATTTATGTAAGGTGATCTGGCTGGTGGCGGAGCCCAGGACATCTGGCTGTGATCTACACCCCAGATGGTTCTACCTGCTCACACAATAGCTGCACACACACACACACACACACACACACACACACACAGTCTGGAGGTGGAGAGGTGAGACGTTTTGTGTGTGAGTGTATGCGTGGTGAACTGTGTGTGCTTTAGTTTTGTAAGCTTTAGTGCCCGACTGCTGCTGCTAAAAAGGAAATGGTGAAGTCAAGCCTTTCAATGGGATGCACGTACACACTGCTCAGAGAGGAGGTCACGCATGCTTGACTTCTGGGCTTGGTTAGGAGAACCAGAGCTTTGAGTGTGCACATGGACAAATTACACATGAAAAAAACCCCCAACAGGTTTTAGGAATAACCTTTCGGAAATCATACTTTGTGTAGTATATCTCCTCCCGATGGAGAAAAGAGAACATAAAACAGGTTAACCAGTCAGACAGAGAACAGTGTGCAGAATGAACTCTAACTGATCCCTGTTTGTCCAAACAAGCTGCATATATCCATTATAATTCCAGATTTTCATCTATAATCGAAGAAACATGTATTGTAGTTTTATGATCTGTTTACCTTGAAGTTCCCTCATATAAAAACGGTTCTTTGACAGGACAGTCTGTCTTACGTCATTATGAGTGTCATCATTATTATCTTCATTTAAAGTGAATCATTCGCCTACTTTCCTTTTGGTTTTGGGTCTCAGGTCTTCATCGAGTTGGCCCTCACAGTACAGTCCACTTTGTTTCAGAGCTGTGACAATTATTTAGTAAAAGGTTCGGTGGAATAATTTGAAATCACAATTTAGAGACTGTTTGTAATCTTTCTTTGGTTTGGAAGTGGTTTCCAGGTGGTTGCTGCCGTTGGCCTAATTGTTTATCTTGCTCTGATGCAATGATAAATGTGATAATCATAAACAATGTGGACACATATTACACAATAATGTCATAAGCAATTATGCATTGTCCTGATTCGAGGACTGTCATTTTACAGAATGCAATATTTTCTGATATGATTGTAAGAAAATGAGTACACAGCACTGTGTTTAGTTTTGTAATGGCCTCTTTTACAGGTTTACTTGATGTAATGGCTGTCAGTCGTCGTTAGTTCACAATCTCTGGAGATTCTCCAGGAAGTTGGATCACATTTAACAAAGGTGCAACAAAGGTCAGCAGTCATGTGACGTGGGCTCCCAAAGCACTCCATCAAACATGCAGATTGGTATTAACCTTAAAAATCCTGTTAGCGTCCGATTACAGCCTTTTGCCCGCTAACATTAAATGCTGCGTTATGAGCTGTTTGTCTATTTGGTGTCATTTCAGTCCACTACAGTTACGCAGACTATTTCCTGGACACATTCTACTGAACTTGATCGCAGCAATTTCGATTAAGGCTTTAAGTCAGACTGCAGACACAAGCACTTGTAAGATTTTCCAAACCCTGTGGAAACTTGGATGAGAAAAGTGAAAGAATAATGCCCTTTCTCTGTCAATAACAGCTCCTGTGTCGAGGCGATCTGCCTCTGAATGCTGCTCTGTAGATACCAGTTGAAGCTTGTGGTTGTACTGGGCTGCTCCCAGGTGTGGAAATGGCTGCTTTTATAAATGTGTTACTGGAAGAGGCTCACTTAGTCAACTTTGCCCCGATGAATAAAGATGAAAATACCGAAAGAGTTGCTGCCCGGGCTCTCCATTGTGGACGATGTTCGTGTTTGTGCTGTTCTTGGCTTGAAGAGAGATGGATGTCGGTAAATCTTTTCTTGAAACCAGCCTTCTGCTCTCTTCACTCTTCCTCATCTCCCCCTCCTCTCCATCCCTCCATCCTGAAAGAGCCCTCAAGAGATGTGTGTACCCTCTCGCCGCCCGTATCCAAATAATTAATCCAAAGCAATTACTCTCCTCCTTCATCTGTCCGTCGGCCCGCTAACAAAACATTTCGACACGTGTCCTCATCACTCCCCTTTAATTAAGGCAGCACTATTTATCACTCCCCTTTAATTATCCTAGCCTGTTTATCAGTCTGCCTTTAATGGAATAGGCACCAGAGAGATACTCGTACAAAACACACCCCGCTACGCTTTCCTCGCTTCTGCCAGTTTTGAACTCAAGAAGAAGAAAAAAAAACCCCAACAAAAAACAATTAGTCAAGGAAAGCAAAACAGAAAATTAAAAAAGAGGGAGAGAAACTCGGAGAGCTGAAGGAGATAGAAGTTGTTGTTTTGCTTCCTCTCTCGGCAATCAGGGTGATGACCACACTCGCACACGCCGCTGTGCTTTTGTTCCCCTCGCAGAAAGCTTCCGCAGACTCCATGCAGTTCACACTGGGTTCAAACACACACACACACAGACGTGCGCGCGCACACAAACTGAGATCAAACACACCTCCACAATAGTTCTTTTGTGTTCAGTAACCATGGTTTCTGTCAGGTTTAATGCCTAGCAACATGTGTCACGGGGCAACCACTCACTGAGAAGGGGAGGGCCTCTGGTACACTTCATAACAGCACAAGTGTTTGACCATGAAACAAATTTTACTACCGTGGCACTTGCTTAGAGGAGTTTGAACATGGCAGTAGGAGTTTTTTTTTTTTTTTAGTCTCTACCTACACACAGCCGATGAGTGTGTGTACGGTATGTTTGTATATGTGTGTGTGTGTGTGTGTGTGTATCATAGACCGCAGGAAAGACCATGTTTTGCCTCTCCTCAGAAGCTGCATATTAACAGAGTTGTCCATCAGCCTTTAACCAGCTCAGACAGAAGAGAAACCCACAGGAGAAGGGAGGCAGATCCTGAATCACACCCAGATACAGTGCTCCTCCCCTGGACCCAGAACTCACAGGGCCTGGCTGAGGCTCGCTCAGCCTGGGAGCAATTTGGTGAATGTAAATTGTAACCACACATGGGTTGGACAACTAGGGTGTCTCTCTCTCACACACACACACACATGCACACACACACACGCAGGTTGCTGGTAGGGTCAGAAGTCTGGGTGTCACACCCTGTCATTGCAGATTAAGTTATGCAAAGTGAGGTGGTCGGGCAGCCAACCCCTAGGGCTTAACAAGCAGGAAACACTAATTGGGTCGGCTTGCTGATTGCCATAATTGCTACTGTGTGTGTGTGTGTGTGTGTGTGTGTGTGTGTGTGTGTGTGTGTGTGTGCACTCTGAGTGAGAGAGGAAGGCTGAACAACCTGCTAGGTAACATGGCAGCTTTCAGCATGGACTGCTACCCTCTGAGGAGAAGAAGAAGAAGATAAAGGAGATGAGGAAGGAGGAAGGAGGAAGGAGGAGAGAGCGATAAAGGAGGGGATTAAAATTATCATAGATCATAGAATTACACAGAAAATTCACGATAAACAATAAAAACTTCATGTAAAAAATTTCATGTGACGATTGGAAAGAAATCTGTGCTTTTGTTGTGTTTTTGAATGCTACGGATAAGCTAAATTAATTTTTAACCACATTTTAATTGGCATTTTTAAGAGGAATAAAATCATCACGGCACAGACACAGACATTGCAGTGATATTATGAGGTTGGAAAGCGCTCAGGGTTAATGCACCGGACACACTTTTAACTTTATTTTACTCTGCACTCAAGAATAATATTTATTTTCTAAATATGTGAAGAGTTCAGCGGGTACTTAGCGACTACTTAGCGAGCACTGATCTCTAAGAGGAAGAAACACGAAATATGTGTTGGATGACAAATGATCTGTACAAACAGAATCCAGGTGGATGTTGATTGATCAAAAATAGCTCTTATAATTCATTAGATCAGGTGCTTAAAGTACACACTCGCTGAGCGACACGTGGCACCGTGCCACGGCGCAATAATGCCGAACGGCGCTCATTAAGTGCATTCCATTCTTATTTAAAACTGGAGAGGAGCTAAGATATAAGGATCCAGGCAGAAAGTAATCACGACAAAAACATTGTCAGTCACACATTGGTGCTAATAAACCCCAAGGCTAGCGTGCTTATTAAAGTGAAATAGGCTGCATCACGTTGAGCTCTGCAGCAGAATCCTTTCCAGACTGATGTAATTGGGTTGGGCTGATGGAATCAGCTGTTGTGTGTATGAGCACGACCTCTCCGTATCCTGTAGTCCAGCCAGCTAAGCCCTGTTGCACGTCACTTGAAGACAGAGGGTTGAAGAAGTCGCGCAGCTCTTTGAGAGATTAACTTTCATTTTTTCTTTAGATTTCTTTGGAATTTATTTGACTTTTAGAGAGAGAGAGAGAGAGAGAGAGAGAGAGAGAGAGAGATGGGGAATGACATGCGGGAAAGAGCCACAGGTTGGATTCGGACCCTGGGCCGCCGTGGCAAGGACCGAGCCTTCGCACATGGGGCGGTTGCTCTACCCACTGAGCTAAACGACACCCCAGAAAGCAGAAATGTTTGCACTTAAATACTCGTCTGGGTTCAGGCCACCCATTCCACCGAGCTGACTGATTCTGGTCTGCCGTCATGACATGAAACAGCCGTTTCTCAGATGAAAAAGTATCGATCAGTGAGTGCTGTAGAGGCGGGGGACTAGCAGCTAGCCAGACAGTGCTACTGGCCGGACTAACGCCGCTGTCAAGCTGTTGTCAAAGGTTGTCAAGCTGCGCGCTGCGACCAAGGAGGAGTAACAACAACAGTGGTGACAGACAAGATAGACGCTGCCACAGAGGTTATTCATTGATGTTTTCTCAGTATCTCCAGATATTGTTTTCAGCATGCGTGCGTGGCCAAATTAAAATGTAATAGGTTAGGGAAAGTTGAGCTTCCCTCCCCCTCCAGCAGCGTCAGGCTGAAGATGGATTAAATGGAGTGTAATGAACTGACGATTCTGGCAGGCAAAATACAATATTTGGCCGTATGTAGCTCAAATGTTATCTTGAAAATTTGTGTCCATGACCCTGCACGCTTCATTTCAAAATCATCAATCCTTTAGTTCTACTCCTACACCTGTCTGTTCATCTTCTTCTTTGGCCACGGCTCCCTGCGCACACACACACACACACACACACACACACACACACACACACACACACACACACACA
This sequence comes from Nibea albiflora, assembly GCA_014281875.1. Lineage (NCBI taxonomy): Eukaryota > Metazoa > Chordata > Actinopteri > Sciaenidae > Nibea > Nibea albiflora. Next base: position 24,181,286 of record CM024790.1, read on the forward strand.
CCACACAAAGAGGCATCCTAACCTACAACATCTCTCTTCCGAACTTCCTTATTTAATGCACTTTGCATGGTTCCACTTGTGGAGTTGAATGAACTAGCACACTCCTTTAGTCCTAATTGCCTGCTTTCGTCAGCCCTTCCCTTCCCTGACACACACACAAACACACACACACACACACACTTGCACTTACACGCCGCCTCCTATGAGGTGCTAGCGCCCGGTGTGGCTAACGATGCACAGCTACAAAGGCAGTGTTGGGCCCCGTTAGTCCGTTAGCCTGTCTCTGTGCGAGTGCTCCCAGCAAGCGTGCTGGATTTTAGGGTTTAGTGTCCCACTGAGACAGAATAATGAGTGTATGTTTCTAATCTGTGTGCATGGCTGTGGGTGTGCATGTGTGTTTGTGTGCAGCGGCAACGCTGGAGAATAATGAGTGTGTGTTGCTAATCTGGGCCCTAGGAGACTACCTCTCCTCGCTCCTCTCACACTGTCTCAAATCAGCGGCCTCTCTCTCTCTCTCTCTCTCTCTGTCTCCTCTCTCCTCCTCTCGCTCTCTGTATGTAGGCTAATTTAGCGCCGGCTTTGATGCGTTCTCCTGCGGGCCTGCGTTTCTCATATCCAAATGCAGGGATTAGCCGTCTTTTATTCTCCAAAGCCCATCTCATCCTGTTCTCCCTCTTTCTGTCTGCTTGCCGCCTCTCCGACCCTTGGAAACAGTGGCAGGGACTTAACAACCTGACAACAACTGCTTTGTTGTTGTGTTTTTGTGTATCGGTTGTTAGCTTAGGCGCTTACGCCTTTGTGGGCCCGGTGTTTGCTTGTGCGTTCTGGGGATACTTGTCAATAGGGAGCGGGATGTAGGGGAGATTTGGCAGGGATGACAGGAAATAAAGGGAGGAGAGGTGAGGAGAGAGCGGAGGATGGAAGAGTAATTGAACAGCCACTATCTTGTTTTAAGATTCATTAGGAGGAATAATGGGAAATTATGTGAAACTAAGTTACGTCTCTGGGTGACATCATGAATCCCTTTGTAGCAAGCTTCGTGCTGGTATTTCTGCATGTTTGTGTGTGTGTGTGTGTGTGTGTGTGAGAGAGAGAGAAAGAGATGGCAGGTCTCTTGGTGATATTCTAAATCCCTTTGTAGAGACAGGGACTGTCACTTCTGAGCGTGTGCGTGATGAAAGTGAGTGTTAAGCAGCAGACGCAGCCAGCATGCTCCCACAGAGACAACACACACACACACACACACACACACACACACACACATATATATATATAGGCACACACGCAAACTCTTACACCCATAGATTGAGAAAAAGGTCTCTTGATGATCTTTCAACAGATCTGCAGAAGTGGCTTAGGCAGCTAGGGCACCTCTGGGACTCTTCACAGACACGTGTGTACACACACACACACACACACACACACACACACACACACACACACACTCTGTCAGGCGCAAAGTGCTTAATTTGTATACTGGGATCAGGGAGGGACAACTGGACAACATCTACTGACCCTGAATGCAGTCATCGTCATGAGTGATGCTATGCTGAGCACACCTGCTAATTCATGTCACCAACTCAGCCGCCTCTGGCTGAGCGCGGATCTTACAGCCATAAGGAAACGTATGAATTTTACCCAGTGAGGACTCAGATATGATCAGCATGGTGCGAAGGGGCCACAAACTGAGAAGGAAGCCGTCCTCTTCCACCGTCTTCCACCAGGCTGTGTGTCATTTTTATAATGTTTATGCGTTGATCTCACTGTGCAATATTTGCAGTGTAATTTGTTCCTCTGTGTACCACTGTACTGTGTTGTTGGCTACGTATTGTATTTAAATTGATTACAGCTGTGGAGCACTGTAAACCAAGCCAAATTTTCCCTTTGGGACAATTAAGTCTATTTTCTCTTTAAAAAGTTTATATACAACGACCACATTTATTTATTTATGCCAGGCTTTTTCTTATTTCTTATAATGTTTTACACTTACAACCGTCTTTGCAGCTGCAGGTTTCAACAGCATCCGTTATGTCCTTCCGTCTTTGTGCTTCTTCATCATACGATGCGCTGCAGGTGGGAGCCTCCTGCAACATCCAAGTCTGGGGTGTGTTTTGAGCAGTCGGCTGTTCTTTTGTTACTGTATGCTCGCTCTGTGTATGATGTGACATGATTTGTGTGTAGGTGGTAAAAGAGGTAGGTGTGTGGGTGTTGTGGGGACACACGTGTGTTATAATTTGCAAAGTGTTCATATCCAAACCACATCCATGCGACAGAAGCGATCCGAGTCCGAGTCCTTCCTGTTTGGAATTTCCCCGTCCTGTTTTCTGTTGTCACACACTATATATCATCATCCACACAGCCAAGTGATTTCTGAGTAACGTCAGTGTTAGAATATTGTTGGAATATCCCAAAACTGACTTTATTGGCGCCACCTAACACAAAAGCACAGAGCATTCGAGCTAAAAACAGACGTGGCTCCAGATCCAGCCACTTCAGATAATGCAAACACTCCACATATATATAAACGCATCATCGTCTCTTATATCGACGTGCTTCAGAACATCTCTCCCCCTTTCTGTTTCATTTGTTCTCCTCTGTGTCTCTTTCTCTCCGTCATTGTTGTGGCTGTACGAGCCTCCTGATTCTCTGCTCCGTGTTGACTGTGATTGAGAGTGACCTCCGACCTCTCCGGCTCTATGGAATTCCATACATGGTGCGTCTGTGACCCGCTGACCTCCAGCTGCGCTCTGATTCTATTGGCTGAAAGGCTCCCTGTGCCTTACAGCAAAGTGCCGCCAGTCAGAATCAAGGGGTCAAAGGTCGGGACTCGTGGAAATGAGGCAATGGAGTATGGTGTGCCTCTTTACAGCACGGCCACAATACCGTCATTCTGTGCGCGCAGTGGTGGACATGAGAAAGAAAAGAGGGAGAGAGAAAGAGAGTGACAGAGGAGAGAAAGAGAAGCAGAAGACTTCAAACTATTTTATCAGGATGTTTTGCAGACTGAGACTACACAGCGACATGACCGCGAGGTGTCGGCAGATTTCAATTTGAATTTGAATTTTGTAATTTTGGCCATCGTCTCTGTCTGTTGCAAAGATCTCAGTGAGGCGACATCGTTACAATCAAGTCCATCAAGGCAAGAAACACACAAGCAGTCAGACCGTCAATTAGCTGCATTATCTAAACCTTAAACTCTGTTAGAAGTGAGTTCACCTGTGTGTTCAGAATGAACTCTCATTACTCTGTGATCATTTTACCGGTCATCTGCCTTCTCTGTGAAATAACTAAAGAAGATACGATAACATATTTCAGTGTGTAAACTGTGGTAATAACTGAACTACAAGAATAAGATGTAATTTACATAAGCTGTACGCATGAATCAAAATGTATAAGTCAGTCAAGTCAAATCAATATTATTGTTGTCAAGTTAGAATTAATTAAATATAATAAGATATATTTAAATAATTCTCTGCATGTAGTGACCAGTAAATAAAACACTTCATACTCGTCTCTGTGCTCCGGCACCATTGACTTTACTTCACATGCAGCTGAACTGTAACCCCAAAGCCTTTGAGGTTATGAGAACTTCAAAGATTTAATAACTTATCGCACATTCACCCACGTCAATGTCCAGGCTGTCCAAAACTTTTCGTGATTCCTCTGTAGTCAAACTAAACTTCAAATATCCCCCATTAATTCTACCCCCAACCCTCCAAACTTCTGTCTTTGTCAAAGTGAAACGCCCTCCGTCTGGAAGACGGAGGCGGGTGGGGGGGGTGAGAGGTGGAGGTGAGGCTGTCAGCAGTGGCAGCACCTGGCTGTGGAGCAGCCTTGATCAAGGACCTGGATTGGACATGAACATAGAGCGCTCGTCTCCACGTACCGCTCAGCCTGTGACGCTGTTACAGGACAGGCTGACAGACGACGCCTTAACTGTCTCTCTGCCCGGCTTTGAATGTCCTTTAAGAAATAGGCAGGTACAGGAGAGTGGAGGAGACGGGGAGACGGGGAGCCGGTCGTCCTTCCTTTTTGTGTCTTCATGTTGACAGGTCAAAGACGAGTTCCTCTCAGTTTGGTCTTTGCACTTTCCTTTCCCCCCTTTTGGTGCCAATCCCCTTTCCTCTGTCTCTGTTTTACTGTTTCACTTTGTCTTTCTTTGAGCCTCTTCATGCCAAAAAAATGAGCTATAGTCACACAACATGCAGGCACATTCTGAGCCCTTTCCATCCTTCTCGGTTACATGCAGCCAACTATGTGCTCTCTGCCTCTGACCTCCTCTGTCCTCCCATCCCTCCATCCTCTAACCCATCCACAGCATGCTTTTTTGTGTTGCTTCTGTTGTGGGATTACTTTTCACAGAGGGAGGGAGAGAGGTGGAGAGCTGGAAAGAGAGAAGAGAAGGTCCAGAAAAGAGCCCTAAAATAACTGTCATGCAAGTGGACAGGCAGTGATTAAGGATTTAACTGATCATCCCGGGGCTGACAGTGAACCAGCTATTATCTAGCAGGAATCAAACGCTGCTCAAAGCCCTGGGAGGCTCTCCGCGCCTCTCAGCATCTCTCAGCTCCTCTCAGAGGCCTGGCCAACATGAAAGGAGACGTCAGGGTCTGGCAGCTGACAAGCCTGGAGAGGGAGAGAGAGAGAGAGAGAGGAAGGGAGAGACGAGAGAGAGAAAGAGGGAGAGAGAGAGTAAAGTAATGAGATCTTTATTTTGGCCGTTACCTCAGGGACTGTTGATCTGTGTTGTGGTGATGTGCAGCAGAATACAAAGACCCACTCTGTTTGTTTATATGGGAACGCTGTCTATGCGTGTGTGTGTGTGTGTGTGTGTGTGCGTGCACGCATGTTGGACGTCACTCAAAATCAGTGGAGTAAAAGTCATTCATTAATCTTGCAACGCCTAACAAATGACAGGAAACTAGATGCTACCAGATGAGTAAACGAATAACCAGATGGATAAAAGTAAATCTTTATCAATGCTGTGGTGAGAACATAATTACAGTTAGGAGGAAATTAGTGAATTGGTGTGTGTGTGTGTGTGTGTGTGTGCGTGTGTATGTGTGTGAGAAAGTGTGTGTGTGTGTTTTATGTTGGTGTGGTTTTACTGTTTGTGTTCTTCTTCATCAAAGACATCTCCATGACACTAGAGACTTTACACTTGATCCCCCTGCTGATCTCTCCACTGAAGTGCGTGCGTGCGTGCGTGCGTGTGTGTGTGTGTGCCTGTGTGTGTGTGTGTGTGTGTGTGTTGCCATGCTGCATCATGTTGTGGCGCAGTCTTTGCACTGTAGTCCTTCAGCTTTACTTCCCCTCATGTCATACGTAGTGCGATACGAGCGCTATAGTGTCCGCTGCTTTTGATATAATGCACCAGCATTATATCAAAGGTCATGAGAGACTCATAGGTGGCGCTCAAATCTGAAGTAAGATTTACCCAGGGAGTAATACTCTATCCCAAAGATCCCTAACTTTGTGATGAATCACTGTCTGTCAAAGCTCATCTGTTCACTCAGAAACACAGTCTGTATTCAGATGCAACATTCGAAAGTCAGCGTCGTCACAAAGTTAAGAGGACTGTAACATTTCTCATTAGTGTTATAAGCTAGTTTAAGAAGCTGCTTTAAGGTTGGCATGAAGAAAGGATGCAGCATTGGGGCGTTCAGTTTTATTATTACGAATCTTAAACTTTTTCGGATCAGTAAAATTTGTCGCTTGCCTTTTATTAGACCGTTTATTTTGAAGATATAGAAGGAAATGTTGGGAGAGACTTGGAGATTTAAAGTGAGAAGCACCCCAGCCAGGTGAGATAAGAGGTAACAACAACCACAGAACGTGTATATATGTGCATGTCCACCTAGAAAGCCAAATTCTGAAGTGTATTGATGTCTGGAAATTGTTTCTCTGTTGTTAAGAGTTTACAGAGCTGCAAAATATCTGTCCATCTGACCTGCAGTCAGCGTCTGAGATGTTGAGGGAAATGTAGTTTATGACAGGAATTTATTGGACTTGAACAAATATTAAATCGTCTTTCCCCAACATGCCGGGACCACCGGTGAGCATCCTTCACATAAGATGCCACTTTTCCTCTGTATCCGTTTCTCCTGTGTTCTTCACACTATAGCAGCACTGCGTGATCCCATGTAGCAGCCTTGAACTTGGTACTTCTAATTTCTCAGTGTCTTCAAGGACCACTGCGTTTTCTGTGCTTTAGCTGCAAGAACACACACACACACACACGCATATATATACACACATGCATGCACATGCCCGTACACACAAGCTCACTCGCTCATGCAGAGATGAGTGCTGTGTTCCTTCCTGAGGTCCCTTCACACATTAGACCAGCTCTAATAATAAAAGGGAGAGGAGTCAGAGTGGATCCTTTGAGTGTTGAGTTGAGGGCGGGTGACCCACTTATCCATTCCTCAGGCTTTGTCTGGGCCTCTGGGTTAACCCACTTACCCACTCCCCAGGCTTCTGCCAGGCCCTGGAGTGAAGGCCGGCTTCTTTTCTCATCAAACAACTGCTCTTAATAAAGGCCAGGGGCTGGGGAGCCTGAAGCCCATGGAGCCCCGCATGTGTGTGTATGTACGTACACAACAGTGCACTCATCAGCACAAAGCCCACTTACACGGTCCTCAATAGTTTTCTGCTCAAACAGGGAATTTGTTCTAAACCTTTATCGTCATTTGCTGTATTTCTGCTCATGTGAGTTTTCTGTAATGGTTCGTATGTGTTTTTGTGTGTGTGTGTGTTTCTTCGTCTGTGTGTCTGTATCTGTGTGCATATCAGCTTAGAAATCTTGCTCTGTCTTCTCCACCACCAAACTGCATTTGCATTTTAATTATGTCAATGTTTGTTCAAAAGCATGACAGGCGCTCAGACATGACAAAATGGAAATAAGGGACTTAAACTGGGGAATTACAGCCCATTCGCACATGTTTTGTGCGACGCTAACATGATGTACATCCCAGTGTCCCGCATGTGAAACCCTGCTTTTTTCACGCCTCTTAATCCTGCTGTCGCGGCTGCAGAGGAGACTAGCTCAGGGGAACCGGAGCGCTTTCAGGAGCACGGGAAGGAATTTATTATCCGTCATCAAATTCGCTGCGTTCTTTTGGTCCAAATAGTTTTGTATCTTCTTTAGTCTTCATCCTCAGTCCCCTTGCTGAGCTGTGCAACTTTTCTGCACGGTGGCCGGTATGGGAATTGCCACGTTGCCTCATTGTCTTGTGAGATGTGAAGATCAGCATCATTTAGCGTCGGGCTGGAGACAGGACGCTGTTAGCCTAGCTCTCGCAGCTAGCCGGGCACTGTTCAAACCGAAAAATATGTCTACCGTCTGTTCCAAAGCTGACTAAATAACACTGAGCAGAGATGACAGGGTACACTGCACAGAATGATAAAAGTCTTTATCTTGGACAGAAGAACATTTCCATCCAAAAAGGTGCTCCTTTAAAAACATCAGAGTTGAGTGACCCGACAGGAGACGAACATGTCTCTCGGTGAGGTGTAAGGTGTTTAACTTCTTGGTCTAATTTTGCGATAAAAGCACTGAAATATACGTCTGTGGCACGTCAAAGCTTAGGACGGATCAGAAAGCGCATAAACTCTCTCGGTTAGGTCAGTAACGCATCAATATTTATCTAATATATCTTAAGTTTGCAACATCAGCCATCATGAGTTTCCTGGTCTGGAGCAGAAACCCCCCCCACACCTATTTCACGGAGGACATTTTGACATACTGTATGTCATAATAGGAAAAGCACAGGTGTAAATAATAAAATGAATGATGGTAAAATTCCATTTAGCTGCTTCGGGTTTCAGGGTCCTGGTATTGTTCATGTTGGCCCGCTGTCACACTGTCATGGCTTACTGGGGCTCTTGAATAGAACGGAGACATTGTTAATGTTATTTGTAACACCTGCTGCTGTGGGGGGAAAATCTATTGAGCAAGGGAATGTGTTATTGGTGAGGAGTCAACTTTTTGTTTGTGTTATATCTGCTGTCAAAAGTTAGATTTCTTGCTTCGGAGAGAGTACACAAAGTTCCTCTGAACTCCTGACACGTTACCTATCCCCCGCACTCCCTCCCCTTTATCGCTGCCTGTTTTTTTTATTTTTTATATCTCCTTCCCTCCTCCTCCTCCTTCTCCTCCTTCTCCTCCTTCTCCTCTGTCTCTCCAGTGAGTGGCAGGGCCAGGATGGTGCTTCTGTTGTGAGTAATAAATGCTGTTGTATTGAGCCCACAGGGAAACCCTACTCTCCTCTCCCAGCCATTACTGTCTAATGGCCAGATGATGGGAGAGACACACACAGAGCCTGTCACAGACAAGCTGATATACTGCCCCTGCTATGTGTGTGTGTACATGCGTGTGCACGTGTGTGTGTGTGTGTGTGTGCGAGCATGTATGCGTGTGTGCATATGTCATATAGAGGCTGATATACCACCCTGGCCCCTGGGCAGAGGAGGGGGGGTAACAGCAGTAACTCACTCGCAACCTGATCAAGCAGTGATAAATCTTCTGAAGCCATCCTGTTTCCTGACACTCACACACTCACACACACACACACACACATAGCTCCACCCACTCACTCCCTCTTACCCACTGAACCCTTAGGGCGACATTGAAAAGGATACGTGCATCACTTAAACTGTCCCCTATGTGCATTATATTACAGGAGAGATGTTATGGTTGTGACTCACTGGAGGTAGCTTAGATGTTTCTTTTTTTTTTTTCTGGCCATATTAAAAGTTTTTTTCTTTGAACCCGAGATATAAAACTCACTCTCACCATTATCCTTTCCTCTTAATCAATAGATTTTAATTGGATAATGGCCGCTCCTGGTGAAGTAAAACACGCTTTTGCTGTCAGTTAATGTCATTTTAACAGTTCGGAGAGAGCCTCGCTTCTCCTTCTGAGCACCAGAGATACTTTCAACATTATAGCCATTGAATAGCGGTTGTGATGAATTGACTAAAGGCTGGTGAAATTGTGTCTGGTGCTCAGGTGGTTTAAAGATCTCAATCTTTCCTCATGGCTAAATTTTGGAGGGAATGTATCGATGTTATTCTGTACTCCAATAATGCTCAAGGACAAACAATTTAAGGTGCTTTAACCAGTTCTGTTCTTTGTCAACAGTTATTTTATTTATTTATTTTTTTTGATTTCTGAAAAGTATTTTTGAATACTGTTGCAGGGATGTTCTTTGTGTTTTTTGGTCGGGACAAGATAATAACAGCCCCTTTTAATTAGGACTTATTTGCGTCCGCCTGAATACTTTATTATGTGTTGAACTGAGTTTGGGTGAGTAAAACTGTTTAAACTTTTCAAGCATTCAACCTGTATTCAGTATTTGATCTTGTTGTCTTGCTGAATGCCAAAGTGTCCTTAATGAATTCCAGACTTGGAATTTAGACTTCTTTTGTGTCTGGAGCACAGTGGCTGTCAATAAATTTTATTAATGTGTACATGCATGCAAGCACATGCATGGCCATACACACACACACACAGACACACACAAACTCGTGCACACGCGCACACATACAGCTTCACAAACACTAGAGGGAATACAAGGACTGGACAGTGCAAGGACACCAACCCACTTCAACTACAATCAGACCAACCTTGAGAGGCACTGGTCCTTTCTCCTCAACCAAGCTTAAAAAATAATTTGAATACCTATATAACACGGAAATTTGCTTGCTTTGAATGGCAAAACTCATAAATACCCAAACATTTTTCATTGCACTCCTTTAAAACCTTGTCTCTAAAGATAAACATTGAAAAGATTTTTTTTTTTAATTCAGGTTTGACTTATTTTACACAAATTGAGGCTGTTTAAACCGACCCCTTCGAAGAAACCAATTGTGCGAGCTGACAAAGGACTCGCTGCTTTTTATTACTCAAATTGTGGACATGCATACGGGCGCGTAGACACGCTAATACACCAACAGAAATCCTGCATCCACTTGAAGATTGAAAATTGACATAGAACTATAGATATCTTTGTAAGTCTTGCATTTTACATTTAGTTTTCTGATGAATGGGTCCAAACAGCAGACACCCGTGCCAATCTCCACCAGTGACACATGAAATTAATTCAGATTGTAAAGAAGATGTGAGTCGCCGTCTGGGGTCAGATGTTCGTGTGCGTGTGTGTTTTTCTCTGTCTTGCCTGCGACAGTCTTCCGTCGTAAAGCTCCTGTCTTACCTGAGGATTAGGTGGATCAGACATTGATTGACAGATCCTCCTTTTTTTCCTCCTCCTCCTCCTACCTCCTCCTCGAGGAACGCCGTGTTTGGGGTTACAGAAGAACACAGGCGGGAAACCATGACTACAACACACCCGAGACGGACTCCTGAAACATGAGGTCTCTTTGAATTTGTGCACCGTGTGTGTTTTTGTGTAAATGATTGCACTGTGTGTCCAAGCATGTGTGTGTGTGTGTGTGTGCGTGTGTTTTGCTCATGTGCATTTATATGTGTATGTGAGAGTCTGTGTGCTGGTAAAGGAAGATGAAAGGTGTGTGTGTTGAGCCCTGCTGTCAGTCCCTGCCATGTTTTACAGCCCGTCCGCTCTGCACAGTGATTAGAGCTGTCGACTCTGATGTGATGACATGGGCTGAAACCACAGCAGGGGAGTGAGAGAGTGAGAGAGACGGGGTGGGGGGGAGAGAGGGGGAGAGACAGACAGCGATAGGCAGTTTGGGGGTCAGTTGGAGATCAGAGTGAAAGTTTGAGAGAGAGAGAGAGAGAGAGAGAGAGAGAGAGAGTTTAAGAGGGAGAGAGTTGACCTTGACAACAGCTGCTGCAGCAGCTCTTAAAAGTGCGGGCCGACGCTGGGCCGCAGCCGTGATGGTTACAACATACAAGTCACTACCTGCCACCGTAAAGCTCTCAGCCCACCCATTTACTGAAAGTCAGCGTGCGGGAACACCTTGTATGGCGGAGAGCGGACAGAACTGATGATATACAGGTGGTGTGCTGTGTAAATGCATTAGCCTTTTAGAGAATCCATTCAATGACAGCTATAAGAGAGAAGGAACCCAGATTTTTTTATATATATTTACAAAGCTCTGCTCTGACGCCGCAGATGCGGACACTTCTTCACATACGTGTACTTCACAGGCGCTCCCCCCTTCCCTCCCTTTCACCTTTAGTGTGCCCCATTTCCATATGTTCTTAATCGGGCCAGAGGGAGGGGAGAAAGAATTGACGAGGCAGGCGAGGGTGGGAGGGGGGGGCACTACTCAGGCCCTGTTTGGTTTAATGTCTGCTCCTGCTCTAATAGAGGATAAATAAACACTGCTCTGTTGTCGGGTGCGTAGCTCCTATGGACACACACACACACACACACACATACAGATACACACAACCCACCTTCTGGTTTGCGTGGCCAGTCAAAGCTAATACAGCAGAAAATGGCTCGCTCCCCTGTCCGCCCCATGTGCCGGTGCTGTTATTACTGGAGCCTAATAAGGCCCAGATGCCTAATATTAGACGTAATCTGTCAGAATAGTTTTGTTTATGTAATTTAATTTTTCCAGGCAGTTGTTTCCAATTAGGTTGTTTAAAAGTTTTAATTGAATTAAATGGGAGATATCTCCATGAAGAGAAATGGCAAAAAAAAAGAAAGAAAGAAAGAAAGAAAAGCAGGGCCAGGGCCAGGGTAGACATGTGGGAACAATGCTGTTTTGGCCTGTGCGTGTACATGTCTGTTGTGTGTGTGTTGTGCGCTCCATGATACACACCTATCATTACAGCTTTCCCATTATTGTCAAGCCTCTCAGAAGTGAGTGCTGTAGCGTCTATGGTAATTATGACGTTATGAGGTGGCAATTACATTGAAATGTGTTTGACTGTCAACCGCCCACTACAATGACATGTCAGCCTGCTGAGATGAGCATAAAATGGTTGAAATGGAGAGAATGAAAGAAATAATGTTGAGTGACTGCTTTGCTAAGAAAGTGACAGAGGAAATTCTAGTCAGGAAATAAAAGGCCCCGCGTTGTGCAAGGTACTTGACCATTTAATAACCTCCGGTTATGACAACCTAAATGCTTACTTGTAACTTTGTGTTGAGATTGCAGAAGTTTCCTGATTGCAGAATGCTGTGCATTGTGTGAGTGCTTTCCTTGGCTGAGAACTGCCCATCTGCTCTGTTTAAAGACACTGAATTGTGAAAATTTGAAGAATGTCTTGCCCCGAACTGAATCCCTCAGTACACAGCCGTTGTCGTCATTCTCCTCTGCGGCCACAAGGGGCACCGATGAGCACATATGAATGAGTCCTGCAGCTCACGCCTGAGGCGTGACTGTAGTCCATGCAGTGTGTGACTTGTGCTGGAGGACGCGTTGGTGAGTGTGCTCATCTCTGTTTACGCGGCGCCTACCCACTGAAAGTATGAAAGAGTCGCAAGGTTACAGCCCGGGAGAGGGGACGGGCGGGCGCTGTGTGTGGAGTGGAGGTGTTTAAGAGGGGGGGGGGGGCGTGGGTCAACCTGTCATATATCCCGAAGAAAGAAAAGGCAAGTGCGTGTTAGAGAACATTCCAGAGGAAAGAGAGAGGAAAGGGAGAAAAAAGGAAGACAAGGATCCCTTCAGCAGGCAGGGCAGTGTTGCGTGACTGGTGTTTCATAAACACACACACACACACACACACACACACAACACACACACACACACTCACGCACTAAACAGACATCGCCCAGCTATGAATTCTACCCTGATGTGTTTTCTCTCACTGGTAACTTTAGTATGGATGATTTAACGCTTAACTGCAATCAGTGTTAAAGCGTTCCACAAGGCTCACTCAGACATAGCTGCTGTGTGTGTGTGTGTGCCTCCCCCAGCCATAACAGACTCCTGGGCTGTTTAGAGAGGCTGGCTACAATGCGGAGGACAGATGTGGAAAACCCCTGGCTCTGCAGACAAGGGCCTCCTTCATCCCTCCTTCTCCTGTCCTTCACTGAGACGGAGGGACGGAGGGATGGAGTTACTGAACTAACTTCCTGGATTACATCAAACACCCCTCTGCATGCAGGGCTGCCGAACCTCCCACCTCCTCCCTCTCCTTCTCTGTCACTCTCTGCCTCTCTCTTTCTCTCTGTCTCTTCCTTTGCAGGGAGTCTACCTCTCCATCCAGACTTTGCTGTGCGCGCGCACACACACACACACACACACACAGACTTCTCTGCCCTCTTTGCACCGAGCTGTGTGCATGTGAAGTGAAGTGGATGCGTGTACCTGTGAGTGTGTGCTCGGGTTGCGCTGTCTGTCAACAAAAAAAAAAAAAGTTGAATTATTGGGACTTAAAATGAGAATGAAAGCACACAGCTGCTGATAAATCATGAACATAAAACATTCAGGGGAGGAAAAAAAACAGCCACAAAGGTAGAAAAGTTTTGCACAACCAGGAGAAGAGAAAGTTTGCTGTTGGACAAGGGATGCTGTAATTGAGTGAGTTGAAGCATTAAGCAGCAGGTGTTTGTGCTGTGTAGAAGGCATGGCCAAGGCAGCGAGCTGCAGAGGGCAGTCAGTAGCCACTGAGCCACGGAACAAGTTGGGGATAGGGATTGGCTGTTATCTGCCCAGCCGTCTGCAGCTGTATTTACCGCCTTTGTTTGTTGTTCCCTAAGCAGTCGGAGATATGTGTATGTGTGTGTGTGTGTGTAAGTGTGTGTTTGCTGTTCCCTGTGCGGCCTGGGGAGGACTGGGAATTTTCTGTGTCAGTGCGTCGGAGGATTTTGGCTGGAGCTTTGTTGATCCTGTCTTTGTTGATCCCGTGTTGTTGTAGCAAGGGGAGCAAGAAGATTGAGGCATTAGCCATGGCAGCCAGGACTTAACCCTCTCCCTGCCCCCTCTCTGCCTTTACCCCACCCCTGAGCCCGGCCACTGGGCAGGGCCAGACACCCCCTCTGACCTATCCCAACTACCTACTAACTCCCACATAAAAACAGAGCAAAAATGCTCTTGGTTCCCCTCTTGGTTTTGTGTCATGCTCTCTGAAGCGAGCCAACTTTCAATTATTGCCTCTCTGGTTCACCCAGGCACCAGCAGCCAGAGGTGTGTGATGTTGATTGTGTGTGTGTGTGTGTGTGTGTGTGTGTGTGTGTGTGTGTGTGTGTGTGTGTTAACGCTCAGTTTGTTTGTGGCTGTGAGCCAATTGATCCAGGCACCTTTTTGCTTGTCTGACTAGTTAAGAGATAACAAGTTGTGCGCGTGTATGTTTGTGTGATGTGAGATAAAGCCTCTGCTTCCATTAAACTGCACTTCTCCCCATCTGATGGGCGCTGCGGTCTTGGCACTGTGTTTTTGGCATCGTAAATAGACGTACATACAGTGGCTTCTTTCGGATTGACTAGTTTCTCAGCCCTCTGTGAGCTGTGACCTATCCCTCCCTGAGCATCCTGAAGGTCAGGATAAAAAGTGGTCCATGGAAAGAGCAAAGTGGAGTGCAGGCAGGCTGGAGGCTTTAGCTTTTACAGTGTGACCCTGCAGTTCCAACCCAGCAGTGGAAGACACACTGCTCTGCTCTGCAGGAAATCCTAATAACACAGGAAAAGAAGGAGAGTGCGAGGAGGAACTTTTGCACCTTGCAGTTTGGGTTGCATGATTTAGCATGTTAGTACAGAACAGAGTAGAGGAGCTTATTTTTGAGAGAGAGAGAGAGAAACACAGTTTTTCTCTTCTGTGTGATACTGTGCGTGCAACATAGTGATGTGCAGTTTAATTAAACTGTGACCAGAGGCCAAAGCACATCAATCCACCAGGGTAAGTCCAGACAGGTGCGTAGCGTACGTGCATATTTGTGTTCTCCGTCTTTTAGTGTTTGCAACATTGCCCGGGCTTGCCAGAAGTATTCTCTGTGTGTTACCTACAAACATATCTTCAGGGGTGCAGAAACTCATCTGCTGATCATTTTCTCGAGTAATTGATTAGTTGTGCGACCAGAAAATGGTTAAAAAAAAAAACACGCAATCCAAATATATCCAGTTTACATGTTATATAGCACGAGATAAACTAGAAAGATGTTCACATTTGAGAAGCTGAATCAGAGAGTTTCTTCTTAAAAATGACTCAAAACACTGAATTATTCACAGGCAACTCAGTCGATGACTAATCGATTAATCAACTACTTGTTGCAGCTTTAGTATGTAACAATGAAAATAAGTCACGGGTCAGGGGAGAGAGAGAAGTCATGGTCTGAATCAAACCGCAGCATTTACCACACCTGCTAAAGCAGAATGTTTTTTATTTTCCGTTAACGTTGATTCATGAGTTCATCACATCCTAAAAAATATTCTACATGACAGCAAAGATATTTAACCACATGCCGGTACACACGCACACCGTGTCACCGCATGCCGCTCGTTTCAAAGTATTAGAAAGTAGAAATATTTGAAATCTGTGTCAGCTTCTGCGTGCCGCATATCTCACCCTCTCCTGTTTCAAATGAGCTTCCTCGCTGCCCAACAGACACGGCGGTCACCTGCAAAGGATTAACGGGGTGTGGAGGTGGCGGGTCGCTGCTTATTGTGTGTGTTATTGTTATTTGCGTTGCGGGTGGTTGGGTGGTGTCTGGTGGGTGTTCGGCGACCTACATAGTTAGTCTCTATTGAAACCTTGACCTGGCTGACTCTGACTCTCTCTCTGTTGCTCGGGCTAGTTGGTTTTATGCTCATCTTGTCATAGACGTCACCTTCAACAGTCCACAGCTGTGTTTGACGCACTTTGATTTCACGCAGAACCATCAACATAGGGCAATGTTTTAATTTCATATTTCAGCTCTCACATATCTTTACGTGTTTTCACCAGGAAAGTCATGGCGAAACAGTTTTATCCCAGCCGACAGCAGAGTCTCGATCATCGTTCAGTCCTCTGATGCTATTGGCCAAGTCACAAACACTATGCATATATACACTAAATATTTAGAGGCATAGCAGCGTGTGTGAGTAAAACAGACTAAAATTAGATGTAATTAATAAATGTAATTATGTAACAAGCTTCCGGGGACAAGTCACAACTCGTGGCTCTGTTCTGACTTTGAATGAGACACTGCTGGCGAAGATAAGGTTTGTCTCCTGTATTGTTTAATACATTTTATAATTTTTCCATCATCTGTTTCTTTTTTCTATATTTCACCATTATTTTGAAAATCACATGGCATCACAGTTACGGTGAAGCACCGTTTGGCTAGTTTAACTCTGAGATCTTAGATCTCCCTCCAACGGCGCTCTTACATGTATGCAGCATATACTGTGATGGATAAACGGCTTGTAAACAGGTAGCAAAATGAACAGGTGTAAACTGTAGGCGTGCAGGTGTGGTACATGCTGATTCACTGTCATGTCTCACTAGGACGCTTGAATAAAACCGTTAATATTATAAGTAACGTGGCACCTGTACGTCATTCAGTGCTTTTCTTACACGCCTGTACATTTCTTTGGACATTATCTTTGTCGAGCGACTCACTCACACAAGTCTTTAGGAACGTTTGCTTCCTGTGAACTATTTAATTTGCTTTTCTGGCTGGTCACAGAAATTGTTACTTTTGTTCATGTGCTGTAAACACCGACGGATGGCTCCGATTGTTATTCCCATCTCTTTCTTTCTGCCTTAGATATTCTGCAAGGGAATAGTTCAAGGTTGCTGTCTTGATCTACTCTTGCCTTTTGTCGTGAGGCTCAGTGAAAAATCACCTCCGTACACCCAACAAAGTTCTGGAGCACAGCGAGAGAGCGCGAGAGACGGAGAGATCATTTTTAAAGCTTGATTTGACACGGAAGTGTGGGCACCACCGCGGCAAACAAAACAAGAGACGAGGGAAGCGAAGAGAAAACAGGTATTCAGAAAGAGAGGAAGGGTGCACACTTTGTCGGCGTGTGCGTAAAGGACTGTCAGGTCGGTTAGATGACGGTGGTGTGTGTGTGTGCGTTTATGTGCGCTATGTGGGAAAACCAATCACACAAACAAATTAATTAGTCTCCCCCAGCAAAGGGGTTTGATAAATTGAGCTGCTCATCTCTTCCGCCACCTCCCCGCCTCCCTCCGCCCCCCTCACATTTTTTTCACGTCCTGGTCTCTCCTGTGCAATAAACAACTCATTACACTGTCCGACTTTTAATTGTATTTGTTCATCGTCTGTTTTGCGTCGCCTGTCTTGCCGCATGTTTTGTTTGCATCGTCGCATGTTCATGCACACACGCGTGCACACGCAGCGTCCTGTGTTTAAGCCTACACGAGGCCCCTTAGTACTCCCAGGCTTATTCTCACTCATCCTGAGTGGCTTATTTAGGCCTCCATGCCGCACGGCTACACTCCACCTGCATTTAGATTAAGTAATATGTTTTAATTATTCATATTTCCTGGTTTTATTAGCCCACTTAACTGCAATATTATTCCCGCAGTTTGTCAATGGGCACTCTATATCCCCATCGCCACGACTAGGAGCAACTTGAACAACAGAAATGTGCAACGGACACACAAAATGTATTCATGAGGTTTTTTTTTTTCCCCACGTTTGGATGCTGGAGGCTGGAATGAAGACTGTGTCTCTATTCAATTATCACACTCAGTCACATGCACGCACACACACACACAGACACACACACACTCGCACACGGAGGCGTTAAGCAGTGTGCACTCATTAAACACTCTCATTATACACAGGAGGAGATCCCTGCAGGTGCAGTTTACCAGAGTTTAGTTCGTTTCCTGCTCCTCCTCCTCCTCCTCCTCCTCCTCCTCCTCTCACACCTCTCTTTCTCTCTCCCCCTCTGGTCTTCTTCCGGCGTTGTTTACCTCACAAACTGAAAAACTTAACCCCGCAGGAGTGTGGCATTGTGTGTCCGGCATGGGGAGTGGGGCTTTCTGACCCCTCTCGCGTTCGAGATCAGCGCCCGGTCTGGTTGGTGAACGTGCAAGCAGGTGTATTAACATTTTATGAACCGCACTGGACGTAATAAAAACCCAGCAAATACTTCAACGCGGCAACATCAGATCTTTATCACTACGTATTTATTCTGTTTTGCACCTCTCAATGCTGCTGCCATCTAATTTAAAGGCCTTTCCGCTGGTCGAAACTTGATTATTCATATGCTAAAGTGAGAGAGTCTCTGAATGGCTGTTGAGCGGTATTATTTTAGGCGGCTGAATGTTTCTTTGTGGCAAACCTCTCATTTTCTCTGCATGCTCATAGGCTTTCATACTTCTCTGATTGACATGCACACAAAAAAGCCCTTTATACCTGACCCATTACAACTTCAGATGAGCCTGTTCAGAAAGCGTTCGGCCGTGCTCTGTGTGTGTGTGTGTGTGTGTGTGCGTACATTTGAGGATGTGATAATAAGGACAGAGAGCACTCTCAGCTGGTGGTTCTGTTCAAATAGTTTCACTGGACTGTGGCTACCTAAGCACAGATACTTCTATTGTCTGTGCCCTGACAAAACCCTGCAAAAATTTGCCTTTTATGTTTTATAGTCTTAGTCACGGCTCCGTCCCTCCCGAGGAGAGCTGATTTTATGACTTCCAGAGCAAAGAAATGAAAATTGCAGAAAGTTCTAATTGTATAAAGTACACCTGAGTAGCACGGTGTTTTGCTACAGATTTTCTGCTGAGAATAAAAGAAGCATTGTGAGTGACAGACATTTCTGTGGTGAAATCAGTTTTATTTTCAGGTTCCAGCTCTATATTAATTCCATGTATACTCTGCTGCGCTCCGTAAAGTTTAGAGAAGGAACGAATGCCTGAAATGTCTTTGTACTCCTACAGAGAGAGAGAGAGAAAAAAAAGCTGTCACATTTCAAAATTTAGAGAAGAGTCCATACCAGATGTTTTAATTAATTTACTGTAATTCATTCATCACTGTCCTGGCTTTTTTTCCTCTGCAAAGTGAAGAAATAATCCATTTGTCTCTGGTGTGCAGCACTGCAGTCCTTCTGACCTACTTTCCTTTTCTTTTTCCGCTCCCTGCTGCCATCTTCTTTCTTCAGCGATGATGGAATAAGTTTGGCATTGTTTTTTTGCAGTGGCCTCTCTGTCACCAGGTCGGTAAGACCGAACCAAACATCCTGGGGAGTGTGTTTGTGTGTGTGTGTGTGTTTACCTCAACTGTGGCCATAAATGCGTCTCCACCTGAAATAACTCGAGTGGTTCGATCAGGTAAACCCACAATGCTTTCAAGTAATTGTGAGAACAAGCAGGTTTTAACTTTAAAGTATAAAGTACTTTAAAAAAAGATTTCTTTCATTTTGTTTTCAGTTTACACTGGCAAGGCTTCTCTGTGAAAAATGCAGATTTTATGTTTCCACTTTTGATTATTCACAAGATTTGCAGGCATATTGTGCAGTCTCTCATTCTCTTGGTCTTGTTTGACCATGAGAGAGACGCATAAGTATGTTTAAGTGACAAACGTAGGTCTAGTGATGCCCTCGAGCACAACGGCAAGTCAAGCGCTGACATCGGGATTGCGGAGTGAAAAAAAAATAGTGTAATAAAAAAAAAAAAAAAGTTGCTCGGCGTCACCTATAACTCATTCTTCACCTCACCCGCCTTTCTTCTCATCTTTGTAATAATACAATTCAACAAAACTGGATTGAAAAGTTCTCAGCTGGAAGGCTCAGGATGTCAGATGGCATAAAACCCCCCGTTCCACAAAAACCCTTCAGGTTCAAAGCAACAGACGCACTTCACATGACGCAATCATTTTGCATTGATTGTTCCAATTCTCAGCTGCATTCAGCTGTTTTTGTTCGGGGAGAGATAACATTCAAGGAGTGCGTGTGTGTGTGTGTGTGTGGGTGTGTGTGTGTGTGTGTGTGTGTGTGTGTGTGTAAAAGAGTGTTTGCAGAGAGATGGGAGTCGAGGAGGCAGCATCCCACTAGGTTTGGATTCTTAAATATGCCTCACTGTCTTTTGTTAAATGTGATGCAATAGTGATGCAGGGCGTGTGTGTGTGTGTGTGTGTGTGCGTGTGTGTGTGTGTGTGTGTGTATCAAACAATGAATGAGTGAGTTGCGAGTCAGTGCTGATGTCAGTCTATGTTTAAGGCTGTTTTTCAACCCGGAGGAAATTATAGGTTCTCTATTGATGAGAGAGGGAAACCCCTCCCCTCTCAACCTTGCCATCTCTCAGTGTGTGTGTGTGTGTGTGTGTGTGTGTGTGTGTGTGTGTGCGCCTCTGTACATGCACATGGATGTGTTTGCACATGTGCGTGTGTGTGTGTGAGTGGCAGGGCTGCTATCTGTGCCATCACACGTGGATGTGCGTGTTAATAGAGAATGCCCCACGCTGCCACTGCCTTTGTTCACCAAGGACATACATATGCATGAAGCCTGTGTGCGTGCATGTGTGTATGTGTGTGCATGGGGGGGGTTTACTAATTACTAGATTTCTATCATGAATATGTATGGCCGCATCCTTTATTATGGGATTGGCTTAAACACATCACACAGACGGACGAGTGGCAGAGAGAGAGAGAGAGAGAGAGGAAAAGCGGGGGTGAGGGCTTGAGAGGGGAGACGCCTCTTCAGAAAAAAAGAAGAGGTTTTCTGCTGCCATTGATTTGCACCTTCAACCTCCACTGTGCATGTTTTTATTTATCAAAAATAATATTCATTAATTTTCCAACTGCGTCAGATATTTAACCGTAACCTTGTCCCCCTTATTAGGGTTCAAATCTATTACCAACCCGATGATGAAGAAGAACTGTAGTGGACAAACCTCTTCTTTTTATTACCCGTCCACTCGTCCCGCATTGTCCGCCTGCATCAACCTTTCATGTTGTGTATTTTATCAGATAAAGCTTCAAGAGCTCTGCGGCTTTGTTTGACGCTTCTGAAATATTTGGTAGCGACCTTTCATGTATTGTGTGTATAATTAGATTTCTGTTGCTGATGTATTAACATGTAAGCCAGATTTAATGATGTAGGTGGTCAATATAAAGCTCATTTTATGTACGTTATACTGGATTACCAATGATGCAAATAGGGCATCTGACCCGGCGCTCCAGAACAGCACCGTGTTCAGTGTGTGCATAAACTTAAATAATACACTTATGCTATTTCATACAACCAGCACAAAAAACTAGTATTTATGGCATTGACTAGCGAGTTTAGCAACGTTTCGACGCCTGGACTAATTGCACACCTCTCTACTGTTAGGTAACCTATGATAAAGCATCATATTTCTAGATAATATGATGAGCTATGACAATAATAATTTACATAATCATGTCTTGAATGTAAAATCTGCAAAATAACTATTAAAGCTGCTACACCACACAAAGAAGTATTTAAAAAGTATTTAAATATTAAGTACTGTACTTGAGTAATGTACTTTCCACTGCTGCTCATAGATTATTACAGACAGTGTGGTCACTGATAGTCTTTCATCTGTTTGGTGCTGAAGATAAAACTGAAGCTTTCTCCGTCCGCGAGCAGAGCGTTCGAGCACCGCGCCACTTCATCTCCGTCTCCTCTTTTCTCTCTCTCCGGCTTCCTCCCCTCCACTCAGCTCTTCTCCCTCTTTTTCACACACAATGCACAAACGGTCCCAATTTAAACTTACACTCATGCGATCTGACATGTATACAAAATACCAGGCATTAAGTATTTTTCTGGCTTGTATTGTTTTTCCACATGGACAAACTCAATTACAAGAGCCGCGTCTTTTGCTGTGGAAATCTTTCCGTGTGAGAAGTGGAAGACAAAAAAGAGCAGAGGAAGTCATAAGAGACGTAAACAATGTACACAGGAGGTAACAGTGTGGGGTGTGTGTGTGTTTGTTAGTGTGGCAGGAAGAAGACTTAGATAAATGAATGAATGAACAGGTGAATGAAAGCGAGGGACACCTATTCTCCACCTCCGCTCTCTCTCTCTCTTCTCTTTTCTTCTTTATATACTTCCTGCTTCTCTGTTTCGCTTCCACCTCCCTTCCACTCACCCCAACACCCGGAAATCACACAATCAGAAGACTATGAAAGCTGCTATCTCTCTCTCTCTCTCCCCCTTCCCCTCCCCTTCCCTCACCCCCACCGGTGCTATACCTCTGACAATAGTCTGGCAATCTGAGCAGAGCGAGGGAAATAAAGGAGCAGGACAGGTTTTTAAAGAAGAGAGAATGTCAACTGTCAGTCTGGCTGTGACATTGGAATCAGTGTAAGCCATCAAACTTCTATCCTGAGAGAGAGAGGAGAAAGAGAATGGGGGGGAAACAGAAAGAGAGGGTGGCGTGTATTTAGCCGAAAGGAACAAGGGGAGAAAGGGCAGCATGAGTGAGTCCATGCTAGGTTGGTCATCCTCAGTTTGTCGGGGCTTGATTTGTCTTTTTATTCCAAAGCTGCTCTCAGCATCTCTCCACCTCGTGCAGGGGCAGGTGTGACGGGTCTTTGAGTGTTTGAGAGGGCAAGCTCCTTTTGCATGGGAAAAGGTAGAGAGAGAGAGAGAGAGAGAGAGAGAGAACGAGGCGTTCAGGGCCGCTTGTGATTGTGAGCGTTAACACAGACATCACAAGTTCCCAAAGTGAGAGAGGGCAGCGGGGTGCAGCAGGGCATTGAGCTGGAGAGAAAGAGAGGTTGCAGAGGAGAGGAGGAGGAAAGGAAGAGAAGCGGCCGTGTTTGAAGAGAGCTGTTGAGATAAATCAGTATGTTTACGTTCTGGAGGAACAAAGTGTTCCGTTGGCAGAAGAGCACTCGCCTGTCCGTTTCCCCTTGGACTGTTTTTTACCGGACCCTTTTGTGTGTGTGTGTGTGTGTGTGCGCGTGTGGTTTTACAGCAGTGTCATGGCCAACTCTTGTGCCATTAAAACTTGTCAACATTTAGGACGGTCTTCCTCTAGCGGACAGTAGATTGAGCGATAGTGAAGCTCAGGTATGAACATGAAGAGTGATGGCTACAAACGACCAATTATATGTGGCGCACAGCTTTAATCTGACTGTGGGCCGCTGTACACTATGTGTGCAGAGGTAGGTGCCTGTGTACCATAAAGGAGAGAGAATATTTACTGTTATCCAGGGTGAAATTGAAGCTTTCTGCTGGTGTCTGTGTATGTTATATAAAAGCACACTTTAAACAGTGTTTATGTAAATCTGATCTGGTAAATATTTTTTAGCTCTGCTTAAAACACTGATACCAAGGACTAGATATTGAACCAAAACACTTTTTGAGTATGTGCTAAAACTGAAAGTGACTGGCATCGAACGCTTTTCCTAAAATACTTTTCACTTTGTTAAAGAATATCTATTATTGTTACACGTTGACATAATGAAAGCTGCTGTTCTGCACGATGGACAAAAAACGTTTCACATTGCTGCATATCACATAATATATACACTGATATTGATATCTCTGCGATAATGTGTTTGGTATTGGTGCAGAAAATGATACCCAGCGTTACTTTTAATATGTGCAAGACCTCTTTTGTTATTTAACATGCGCGTCACTGTCCTAATTTGCACTTTTTTCAGCCTGTTTCAACTCACAGTCAGCACGGTGTCAACGAGACGCTTGCTGCTCCCAAAGAGCTGGAAAAAAACCCCACTGACTGCTGCCATTAGACAGGCTAACAGTGTCAACAACCGGTGACAAACACACAAACACAGAATACTGCAGACCCGCACCGAGTTGGTGAATAAAGGACAGACAGCAGCTGTGGCTCGTAGCAGAACTTGTGCGTATCCATCCTCTAACGTGTGTGTAACACCGCCAAGTGGAACGAGTGATATCAGGCAAACAGACGAGGAGGAGAACCTTCTGTATCTCCGTCTCTTCTCGTCTCACGTCCATTGTCCTTACACATGGTTCGTCTGTCAGTGTCCAAAGCAGCGCGGAGCACAGAGAGAAAAGGGCCATGTGGGGTGTGGTGGAAAGGGGATTTAAGCGCTCTTGCGTACAAGAGAGAGGAGAGAATGATAGCCATTCTGCTTTTATTATCTGGAATGTATCAACTTAATCACAGCTCCATTCTCCCTCAGTCCTCCCCTGGGCTCTGTGGGAGACACTGAAGGAAAATTGGAAAAGTATCACTGGGCTGGAGGTAGAGACGAGTGGAGATGGACAGAACAGGGGGATGGGGGCGTGCAAAGAGTAACTACCATAAAGAGAGGGGCAGAGAGAGAGAGAGAGAGCGGGGAAAGAGATAAACCTGTTAATTTTTCATGGCCAGCCGGTCGTAATCACAATGTTCGGTGCCCTTAGAGTCTTTAGAGTTGGCCAATTTGAGTGTGTGCATATGTATATATGTGTGTGTGTGTGTGTGTGAAGGAAGAGAGATGGATCGCGCTTCATTACCAAGACTTAGGGGACCAAACCCCCCTTCAACACCCACACCCCAACCCCTCACACTCCCCTGTGTCCCTGCCTGACTGCCCAAAGTTATAATAGTCACTATCATAAAGACACATTATCCTCTGATAGGACTGCACCGTCTTCAGGCTATAAAAACACTCAAACTTCATTTATTTGCCATATATGGCCACTGATAGAACTAATGAACTAACGGGAAAGTGTCAGAGCAATCAAAAAGAATCCCGGATAAAGAATTTTTAAAGTCGCCAATTTGAAAATTATTTGACCACTGGCGCAAAGTGTGCAAAGTGTGTGTGAGAGACAGGAAATGCAGCCTCGCAGAGCCGAGGAGCGCGCTGCATTCAGACACACTGTGTTTACTCTTTCTTTCTTTTTCCTAAATAGATATTTTGAGTGTGAACAAGCCCGAACCTCAGAGGGACTACGGCAGTGTGTGTGTGTGTGTGTGTGTGTGTGTGTGTGTGTTACGCTCCGTGCAGTGGTGTACTGTCAGTGACATAAAATACCTGGCACTGTATAAACAACAGTTCTAGAACATGAGCTCAGTCCAGTATACACACACACACACACACACACACACACACACACACACACACACAAACACCGAGCAGGTTAATAATGACCATAATCACCCATCCCCAACACGCACACACACACACACACACAAACACAGTTTGGCAGCACATGGCCATGTAAGGGGAAAACCGCTGTGTGTGTTTACACTAAAACACTGCTTGTCTGAGTGGCTTTAGAGCCCAGGCAGAGCGGGCAGCCTTTTTAACAAGCCTTTAAAAAAAACAGGCAAACACACACACACACACACACACACACACACACACACACACAGCCTTCCTTTCCTCCTCTCTTCTTTTACGCGTGTGTGAAGACTCCTCTGTACACTCTCATTTATCTGTAATCAGGTTGAGACGTGACACAGTCCTGATAATCAATAAATCATCACCTGTATGTTGCATTAAAGTGTGTTTGTGTCCCGGCGCAGGACACGTAAAAGAGTGTGTGAAGTGTCAGCCCTGCCTGCTGCTGCTGCTGCTGCTGCTGACTCTGGTCCCCTTCCTCTCCGTACTGTGTGTCTTCATTACAAGCACTTGCCTCTGTTTCTTCCGCTGGGGGGAGTGTGTGTGTTTCTATATTTGCATGCTTGTGAGAGAGAGTGAGTGTGTGTGTGTATGTATATGTGTGTGTGTATGTGTGTGTATGTATATGTGTGTGTGTGTGTATCTGCAGGTCAGAAAGGCAGCATTTGTTCTGTGAAGGCCTATAAACATCTGCAGATCCCTTTTAAGGGATTGTTTAGATTGACGGAACGGGAAAATAAACGTTCTCAAGGAGGCCGGCGCTCTTTACTGACAGAGAGATCTCCGCTACCAGCACAAAGTGTGTGTGTGTGTGTGTGTGAGAGGGAGCTGAGCCTAAAATGACAGGTTCTTTTTTTGGCTGCTCTTTTGGTGATCAGAGTTTTTTTTTTTTTTAGGTGAACCCTCCATGACCTTTCTTCTTCTTCTTCTCCTCCTCCTCCTGTGCCCCCCTCACTCACTAATCTAGCCTCTACCTCAGCACACTCAAACTCTCAGCGGCTCACACTTTTCCTATTTTTTTCCTCTCTCTCTCTCTCTCTCTCTCTCTCTCTCTCTAAAAGCATGGGTGTTGTTTCTACCCCACCCCCACCGCTTCATACCCCATGATAACTCTCCTCTCCTCACCAGCACAAACTTCTCCCCCGTCTCCTCTCTTTTTCATAACACTCCTCCGTACGCCGAGGAGTTGTTGTGTCTGGATTGCGAGCAACATGTGGAATATATCAAAACCCTCTCTGTCTTGCTCGCCCTCTCACTTATTCACACATACCCGTGCGCGCGCTCACACACACGCACACACACACCAGCATAGATCTGGTAGCGGCGCGCTGGTCTCCTTGAGAACGTCCAGCGTGAGGAAGTGGGGTGTCCGTCCAGCCGTGATTTAGGTCAGAGGGAAGCAGAGATGGGAGGCTTCTCTGCTCTCTGTTTATTTGAAGCAGGAGCCATTACTGCTGTCTCTGGGCCATATTTATACACAGACACAGAACAGACGCGCGCTGATACAACCGGACTGCGCGCGTGTTTCTGTCTGTGCGCATTTGCGTGTGAGGGGAGGAAAGAGAGGGCATGCATATTATGTGACTCGGGAGGGAAATGTGTGTCTGTGTACAATGCACAGTAAAAATAAACTGCTGTGATTTGTGGTCTGGGCCTAATAGAGGAAGGGCCGGCGCTTTTTAGCGGGAACAGTGTGCAGCGGTGGGCCTCAGCGCAGCAACATTAGGAGTCTACAGGGACTGCTGGCCTCACTCCAGTCCGGTCCCAACATGCTTGATTCACCTAATGAAAGACATCTAATCACCGAGCTGGGGTAAAATAAGCATGAGTCCATCTGCTGTGAGGAGTATGAGTTAAGGGTTTGCAGCAGAGTAAATAAAAGTGTCAGTGTGTGTGTGTGTGTGTGTGCTCCAGAAGCGTGTGCCAGCAGCCAGGTTGTGTAGAATCTGCGTGGTGTAAACTACTCCCATGGCGTCTATTGCCTCTCTGCCATTACTGCAGGGTTGCCGCAGCTTGTAAAAGCCTCGTTAACACAAAGACCTGCTCACATGTTAATTGGCTAATTGACTAATTAATTTTTGCATAAAGGCGTGCACAGGGAGAAAGGCTAGCTAATTGAAAGTGACTATAGGTTTAATTACGTGAAGAAAGGGTGAGGAGGAGGGAGTCGTGGCGGTGGGAGGCGCGGAGCTGTTGTTCTTTTTCACGGCGATTGTCTTCCAGGTTCTCACTCATTATCTCATCACTCTGCTCTTACGTCACATCTTACCTGTCACTTCCATCCGTTTACTTTCCTCTTGTTAACTATTGCTTTAACCCAAACTCTACCTGATGGGACTGTTTCCATAAGCGTGAGAGAGATCAGAGGCTGCCCGGGGGCCTTTGAGTGAGTGACTGCGAGGAGAGATAAAAGCATCAAACCAATCTTATTGCTTATTGTCGTAAACATTTTCCAGGCTCCTCTCTCACCGCGCGCCGCTGAGGAATGACTCACTTATGAATGCCAAGCTGCTGCAGGAACCACGTCAGGCCGCTAACCATCTCCGGTACTGTCTGTTGCGGAGAGACATCAGTGTGATCATGCATTCGCATCAACAGTAATCTAAGTCCAATTATTGAACAATATGTAAAACTGACACACGCGTCGGGGGCTGAGACAGAGGAATGTACGAGTGAACGAATGTCTGTTAATTCAATTCCTGCCCACCGCTCACTAAAACACCACCACAAATTAAATCGGCCGGGGGAGCAGACGGCTAACAAAGGAAATTAACAATGATGCTGCCTCTGTATTAGGGCATATGGATTCTCTGCATGTTTGCTGCGTGTGCGTAGCCGCAGCCTCGTGCCTCCGTACGCAGAGAGAGGGGGGAAAAGGGCCAGTTTTAATCAAGAAATCCATTCCACTTTTCTAACCCCTCTTCGCTTCTTGCTCCCCTCCCTCCATGGCAGGCTTGTGTGGAAACAGAAGTGCTAAATTACCCTGGAGCAGTCAGACAAAAACATCTTGTTGGGCTCTAAATTGCTTTGCATGCATATTAATTGGACAGAAATCCCTGCAGTGTATTTGGGTTTTGCACAAGCGTTTTGTGTGTGACTTCATGAGCGCGTGCGTCTGTACTGTATCTGTATATGTACAGTATGTGCGTGTGTGTGTGTGTGTGTTGGACAGAACCGGTGAGCTATTATAGCTGCAACGGCTTGCAGAGATTTGGAGGTTATCTGTTTTTGTTGGTTAATTGTGAAGCTGATAGTATCGAGGGTCTGGGCCAATTCAAGTGGGCTTTCAGCCAAATTACCTCAGTAATCGTCTGTATTCAAGTCCCTGCTGGATGCTCTCACCAAGACAGAGCCTGGGAAGCCCTGAAGTTCAATGGAGAGGGGCAGATCTGACCCCAGCTTTAGACAGCTTACACTGTAATTGAAATGATATTGTTTTTCACACCATTATTGGATTGCCGACGAGATTTCACCCAAAATTCCATTTGTGGTCAATTTATCCTGTTTGTTTTTAATTAATGCGGGCAGCTAATGAACTCGGAGGGAATCTTGGCTAAATGATCAGAATTTCCTCCGTGTTCCCGGTTATCTTTTAAGTAGTAGGCTTTGGAATTGGAGCATGAAATTGTTTGAAAGTAGGAAAGGAATTCACTTGGATGGAGTGCACAAACACTGAAGCCAATAAAAGTGGAAAAGGGGCGCCGGATTCTGTAAATTTACATCATTCACTTGGACGAGAAATTTCATTGACTATGACTAAAGATTAATTTAACTTTCACAGACGTGAAGGACTAACGAAATGTGCATACCATGATCAGAGGTTGTTTTTTTTTAGCGCAGTATATTGACTCAATTAATTTGATTAATTCAAAAGTGGAGCACGTTGCATAGAAGCAGCGTCTTGGTAAACCATCCTACGTCTATCCATGTCCAGCTACAGTGTACTGCCTATTGAACCCACTGAATGGGTTTAGAAAATACGCTGATAGATTGCTGTGTACATTGTGTTTTTTTTTTTTTTTTTAATATAAACTGCCTCAAATGATTCTCATCTCGGCTGCTATTATTCAGGAAATTCTGAATGCGTTTATACATCTTAGATCTGACAGGAAAAATTATCGAGCATAACCTTGACAGGCAATTCCTTGATGTTCTCGTGACCTCTTTGACCTCCAACTATTTAGTTTCTTTTTCTCATCTTTCTCTCACATGCGTACAAAAGCCCCAAACATGTACATTCTGTGGTTACGCATAAATGTCTGAATTAGCTGTCGCTGCGCCTTCACTTCAAACACTCATTTCTCAGTCACATATCTTTATAACCTACTGCTGACTTATAGCGCTAGCTTCTTCCCGTAAGTGTGTTCATGCTTGTGTGCGGGTGTGATTGGGGGGGATTGAGACCAGCAAAGTGGATTGAGACCATAAAAAGGGCAGCGTGGGACACAAAGTGGTATTAAAAAGGCGATGCCCCTGTCACAGCCTCCACTTAAACCACCTCTAGACAGGAATTAGAGTGTTGAGAGTGCACAAGGTGGAGTAAAAATCTGCAAGTCGACGTTCGGCCTGTTTAGTCACCAGCGGGCTTGGCAGGAAACAGGCTGAAATCCTTTCCATGATGGTTTTTTTTTTTTTCAAAAGAAGTTGTCATCATTGTCTTCATAGTGTGCAATGCAGGACTCCAGGCCATGAATCCCCAGACAGTGACCTCATATCTCACCCCCCCCCTTAACCTCCAAACACACACACACAAATAGTCAATCCACCCACCCACACACATATTCCTTTTCTGTATTTCATTTCTTCTTTTTTTTTTCTTTCCACATCGCAGTCTGTAAACTTCTTAATGTTTGTGAGTGTGTGAGACAGGAATTCACACACACACGCACACATAAACGCGCGCCATGGCAGACAAGTAAGACAAGATGTCACGGTATTTAAGCAGTCATTTAGTTTTCGCCATTCCGATCTGCTGTTGAAGGTTGAAGTAATATTCTGCTGAACACACAAACAAAATGCGCAAAAGAGACAAACACACACCCACGCGCGCGCGGGCACACACACCGAGCGCGGTGAGAAGCTGGGAACGTAAACACTTAACCCTGGAAAGATTCAATGATGGCGGATAAAAGAGTGATTTGTGTTCTGCTAAGGGGAAAATGAGTAATCCTATCATTCAGCGTGACATGCAACACAACACGCCGCATCAGTCACAGACACACACACACACGACACTAAACACTGCCTATCAGGATGATAAAAGCATGCCTCACCCACACAATAAAGCGTTTGATTTTTCTATTTTCCGTGTCATTCATTTTCTCTTCATGCGGTTGTAAACCTCTTCCGCGCTCTCTCTCTCTCTTCCCCCCGCCGGCGTCGCTCCTGACACAACAGCACATATTTGTGTATTCATGTAAATATCTCAACTAATCTCTATAAATATATTTATGAGATTTAATACCTTTGTACTGTAATACTATGCGTGCTGTGCACCGGGTTTACACCCTCATGAAGACAAGCATGCACACATACTCTCAAACACACACACACACACACACATCTACACATAGCATGCATTGGTTGCATACCAATCCCTTGGTCTTTCTTTCTTCCTGCCGGGGCATTAATTCCTGCCCATATTTCCATCTGATTATGGTCCGGTTATACCCGCAACTAATTGAACATTAAATATAAAGAAAGTTAATGAAAATGTCCTTTATCCCCTCCAAACTAGGCCTGAGAACGCATCCATTAACGCAAATTAATCTGGCCCTGGTGCGTGTTGCAGGGGAGAAGATATATGCACAGTTTGCTGCTCTCCTCTTCGACCCGAATTATGGTCCGTCTCCCCGAGCAGGACAGTTAAATAACAAAAGATGCGTTGTTCTGCTCCTTCTGAGTATTCTGCTAAGCCATTCCCAGAGCTCTCATTCCCATATCTGGCTGAAAACAACGTGACGATGATGCCTTGGCTCTCAGCTTGGAGGTTTCTGTCCTGAGGGTTCTCCTCTTACTCCTGCTGGCCTGTATACGGACCACCATCAGTGACCTGTCACTGATTTGGACAGAAAACGCTCTGTGTGCAGCGCGGGCCAAAGCTCTCTCTATTTCAATATCAGACAAAGATTGTTTTAATGGACAGGTGTCAAAACCGACGCACCAGGATACAGTGCAGTCAATTACGAGACCACAGACTCGTGATGAGTTCTGGCGAAACAATTAATGAGTAAAATAAGATATCTGTGACTCTGTATCACATCTGAGGATCTGAAATGGAAAAAAAAAAAATTGGCAAGTTGAATGAGCGAATAACACTTCAAATTTATGGGCAGCATAAATGTGAATCTGCTGCGGATTGTCTTGTTTTCTAATGGGCTTGTTAGTTTTACTCCTTCTTTGCTTTTCCTTTCATTCGAGCTTCCTGTGCAAGTGGCTTCGAACAGAGCCGGAGACACCCACTGTGAGTGCAGCCAACAGACAGACTGACGCACAAGGAAAAAGGAGGAAACAATGAATGGATGGATGCTTTCATTCTGATGAAAGGAATAAACGCTAAGGCATTTATTTTGTCTATTATCCCACTAAAAAGCCCTCTCCATTCCCGCCTCCCTCCTCTTGTTCCCCCAGGCCCGTCATATTAGCATCTCTCCTGGACAGCGAGGGGTTAACTAACCCGTTTAAGGGGAACCACAGAAAACAATACTTGCACCCCAAAAAGACAATGGCAGCGCCTTTCTCCTCCGTATTTGTAATTTAACATCAAAAGGCTCCTCTCCCAGCGACCTCTGAGAGCCAGCGTCTCTTTAATGAAGCGCCCCACCCCCCTTAATCACATTCAAATTGGTTAGTGTTCAGAAAATAGAAATATGTATTAGATAGCAATAAATTTTCATCATTGGCTAAGCCTGCTTCTTAATTGTCCTGTCCCAAGGCTTGGGAATTTCATTGTTCGTTAGGTGCTTAAGTCCCCCATCTCATTCAGTCTCTCTGACATTACTGCTGAGGGCTCTAATGCCCAACTAATTTGAATGGGGATTTACATGATAGAGCAGGGAGCATTAAAATGTGGAGGGAAAGGAAAAAAGGAAAAAAAGGAAAAAGGGGGGAAACGGCTTCTTTCACTTCAAAAGTCACTTTGTTCAAAGTCAAATGACAGTGTTTAAAGATGCTCTATCTCTCTCTCCTCAGGATTTTGGACAGCAGTGCCAAGTTTAATGGTTCGTTATCTTAGCCCCTCTCTGTCTTCCTCTCTCTCTCCCTACCTCTTTTTTTTTCTCTCTCTCCCTCTGCCGCCAACCATACGCTTTTGTTTAGTGGCACCACACTGTTTGAGAATATACATTGTTTTTGAGGGACTTTGAATTGCAAAACACTTCTGTCGTCCTCTATTATTTTTTTCCCCCCTCGTATTTCTGTTTCTCTGCATGTCACTCAATATTATGCCATCGGGGGTTTAGCTCATTGAATAGGCAAGAATGTCCATATTTGTGCACACGCATGTGCTGTATAAGAGTGCGCGCGCGCGTGTGTGTGTGTGTGTGTAGCGTGGTTCTAATATTAGATTAGGCCTATTGCGATTACTTTACTTCATTCTGCCATGCAACCCATTCTGCCCACTGGTCCTGCTGGTGGCTGCGCTCGCGCTTTGAGAGAAATGAGAAATGCCTGGAATTGTTTTGTGTTTGTTCTGGAGGTATTTTGGATCAGAGGTAGATCGTGTGTGTGTGTGTGTGTGTGTGTGTGTGTGTGTGTGTGTGTGGTGTGTGTGTGTGTGTGTGTGTGTGCATCTGTTTGTATTTCTCCAAGTATGTCTATTTTGGATCCGTGTGAAATAGAAGCAGTGGTGATAAAGAGAATCAGATGTTTGTCTATGTGTGTGTGTGTGTGTCTGGCTGTGCAGACATATGAATGTCCATAAGGCCGACACAGGGTGAACAGTTTGCGTGGGGAATTAGATATTTGGCAGTCTGGGGGCTTGTGCATGCATGTGTGTGTTTGTGTGTACACACAGTCAGCATGAGGGCTGTGAGTGTGCATGCTCGCATGTGTGTGTGTGTTTTGTGTTTTGGTGTTTGTTTTCACGTGAATTAAAGCCAATTAAGTGTCACACCCCTGCTCACCTGCTCGTTAAAGTATTCCCCCCCCCGCTCGTGGCATCCAGCATTATGCTGCATATTAGGTGAGAAAATCTTAATTATGACACACTGTGTGCCCCAGCGTTAATTATTGTTTGCTCTGTTTGTTGCTCATAAACACTGACGCTCTCCACCGCCCATTCTCCGTAATTAGTGTGTTTTGTTTGACCCGTGCGTCACCAAAGATGAGAGGAGGTTGCAGAGGGTCAGAACTAATGAGAGAGAGCGTTCGACCTTAGACACGGAGTCGACTTAGGGCAAGAAGGGGCATCATCGTACGCGACGCACAATGCCGTGCAGGAAAGTTGCAGGCCAGGTGCAGAAAACCGGGAGGGATTCCTCATTATTTTACGACTTTGTACTATTCTTAACAATTCGAAAGAAGAAAATAAAAGTGCAGCAGGAGTGAAATCAATTTTGGCGAGAGTCATTGTGCGAGAGGTATTTTCAATCTGATTCTCTCATTCCACACTTTATGAGTACGGCATCCGGCAGACATCTTTTGGTTGCGATGTCGATACTTTGCTCGGCCGTATGTGTTTTAATCTTCGGCTCGTTATCTGAGGTTATTGAGCTAAATGTCTCGCTGTCTGGAGACTAAAGATCAGAGTCAGAGAGTGAAGGGTTAACTCTGATAATCACCTGTATTGATCCGTGTGCGTTAGAGGAAAAACTGCTGGTTCCAGAGCAGCCGACCATGAATGGTTATTGATTCTATCATAAAGACCGGCTGTCTCCTGAGTCTATGCCTCTTTAGGTAATCACTGATGCCTGTTTTGTTTTTTTTTCTTCCTTCTGGCACTCCGACAAGTTCATAACTTCCACCTGTCCTGCACATCTGGACACTTTTTAAACTCATCGCTCCCCCAGCAGACCTGCACCTTAAATCTAAACCTCACTGTCCGCCGATAGACAGACAAGCCAGCAAACAGACAGACGTGCTCACTAATCAGGCTTATGATGCTACTGGGCTAATAGAGCCGTGTGCCCTGCTTAGACCGCCGCTGTAAATGATTATCGTGGCTCAGGCTGAGCTGTATTAGCGGGCCTGCCGTCACTGATAGCTCCTGGCTCCCAACTTTATTGCAGTGATAAAGCCCCTCTAGAGCCTGCATTAGAAACAATCAAGCGATCTCCTCCGGTCTCGTGTCGAGGTGGGAATGGCTGGTAGATTGCGTTTTTCAACGCTGAGGCTGAGACTGAGACTGAGAACTGAGCGGGAACGCTCTCCCACGATAAGACAGAGATGAACCAACAAGTGTTCATCTCTCTTCAGCGTCCTCTTCCTTTCCTCAGCCTGACTGATGTGTGTTTTAAAAACCCGAGTTCACACCGTCGCTAAATGAATTTAAAAATATATGAACACAGATTAATACTTGTTGAGTGTCTGTGGGTGTGTGTTTGTGTTTGTACATGAGTGAGTGTGTGTGACCACTGCACTACAGCACCCCTAATGGCCTTCTGTTGAAGTGGAGAGCCCTTATTTTGAGCCGTTACACACCAAAGACACACCGCCGACACACACTCATCACCCTTGGAAGCAATATACACAAACACACACACCCACAGATGCTAGCACACACACCCACCCCGACTCTCAGACTGGCATGCAAAGAGGAAGTAAGGTATATTTTTATTTTGTGCTGGTCACAGAGAGGTGGGTGTGATACGCTGTGTGTGCCAGTGCAGAGACAAAAAAAAAATATCACACAAGGAACACACACAGGCTTACACAAATAACGCATACACGCCCACACACACACACACACACACACACCGTACCCTCACAGATGCACGCACACAAAGACACAGACAAATGAGACCTTAGTGAAATAGCTGGTGGGTTTTCTGCTATGGTCATGATTTCCTTCAGGGCTGTGAAAACACTCTGCATATGGAGTCCATCTCCTCTATGGCTTAGCACTGAGACGAACACACACACACACACACACGCGCACACACACCCAGCATCAACACGTGCACACTCACACAAGGAATCTTTTCCTAGCACTTTGAGCCGGCTACTGTAGAGGTACGGTTTCTGGTTTGGCACGGCGCGAAAAAAGTCAAAGGTCGAAAGACGAATTAGAAACACTTTGAGGATTCATATCATAAACAGAAAAACGCCTAAAGTCACCCCAGACATAGAGCTGCACGTGTGTGTGCGTGTGTGTCACGTTCATTTGCAGCGTGCTTGAGAATAGATGTCTGTTAAAGTGTAAGCAGTGTGAGGTATTCTGGCACGGCAGGAAAATCAATAGGAGCCGTTGTGTTTTTTGGGATTTTTTCTTCTTTTTTTTAATCCGAGTGGCTGTCTA
Organism: Nibea albiflora; assembly: GCA_014281875.1. Classification (NCBI taxonomy): domain Eukaryota; kingdom Metazoa; phylum Chordata; class Actinopteri; family Sciaenidae; genus Nibea; species Nibea albiflora. The sequence goes on from CM024790.1 coordinate 24,216,649, forward strand.
TTGAGTTACCGCAGCTCCGCTAACAGGTTATCAACTCAGGGCAATGTGTGTGTGTGACTGCGTGTATATTCATTAACATCCTTATCGCGAAACAGGCACATAGAAACCTCGCCTGGCTCCGTGTGCCTCTCTCTCTCTCCCTCTCTCTCTCCTTTGACTGGGTCGGGGTGTGGAAGTATTGACCAGTTGCCAAGGGATAGGAGCTATTGATTGTGACTTATCCAGCTGTTTATATTTGAACCCTGGGTTTAACCTCCATCGATCGACACACACCTCGCAGCCTGCAAGGTGTTCAACTCTGCTTTTCTCTAATGGGGCTAAATGGTTGTGCAACAGTGTGTGTGTGACTCAAAACATCCTGTGTAGCTTTTCTTTGCCTGTGAAATGAGGTAGAGGAGACTAAAGGGAGCCGTTTGATTGACATGGTTGTAGTGTTTCACAAACATACACGCACAGCACTATTCAGTTTGCCCTCCACTTCAGGAGAACATGAAAATTCTTGGGGGGGGGAGAAAAAAAAATTATCATCACTCAAACCAGACCTACATTTTTCTATTGAGTCCTCTTCAGTCTGGCACTGCCATGACAACTCAAGGTCTCAAAGGTTGCTTGATTTAATGTGAATATTCCGCTTGCATACTTAATAATTGGCTTAATAACATGCTTGTTATTCAGTGACCAATACTCACCGAGTTTACCTTGACACCGTCAGGATGTCATCCTCGTGCTTTACGTGTGCATATATACAAGCCTGCGCGCAGTCTCACAGACACGCTGATAAAATGGTTTTTAGTTTTTGTTTTCACTCTGAAGGGGAAGGTTAAATTTTATGTGCTCCTCTCCTGCGTTTTGTTAAAGTGTCAAAAAAAAAAAAGCCTTTATAATTCTGCTACAGTCAGTTTTGCATTTCTCTCCATTGCATGCTGCCCTGGCCCTCACACCAACACACCCACCTTAAGCTGGTTCAAATAAGCAATTATTATGTGTGAATGTGTGTGTGTGTGTGGGTGTGTGTTCGTGTTTGTCTGGGACACTTTTAAGTTAGTGAACGGAGAAAAAGAAAACTTTTGTTTGGATGATACTATTAGTTTAGTGTGTGTGTGGTGTGTGTGTGTGTGTGTGTGTGTGTGTGTGTGTGTGTGTGTGTGTGTGTGCGCGTGTGTGTGTGTGTGTGTGTGTGTGCGTGCGTGCTTTCATATTTTCATCAGTGAATGCCCGACTCTTCCTCTCCTCTCCTCTCCTTCTCCATCTGAAGGGTTGTAATGAGTCATCAGGGAGAGCTGATGTGAATTATTAATATTCAATCATGATGCTGTTCATGAATTAACTGAAGCCGGAGGAGGAGGGGTGGACAGGAGAGCGCGTGAAGGAGGTAAAGCGACACACACACACACACACACACACACACAGATGGTGGAGATCCAATGAAAAAGATATGAAGGAAGAGAAAGAGGCGAAGCAGCCGTGTATGGAACATAAAGACTGCGAGTGAAAGCCGTGCAGTGTTAGTTAAAAGCTCAACCCACGACACCACTTGTGAATATTGCAGTAATGTACTGTATTTCAAACACTTAGATACACGTTGTGCTTTTTTATGTGCTTGTTGTAAACAAAGGACCGACAGGCCGACAACACTAACAAAAATGCTTTTTCTTTTCCCTCCGTGTGTTAGTTATGTTGAAGATTTAATTACTGGAATTGGATACAAATACGATCCATGCCTCGTCCTTGCATTCCCTGCAACTGTCTATTAATAACTAGTTAGTTTCCAGTCTCACAATGCTGACACATTTTTGCTTTTCTGGTCCATAGATTTTTTTTTCCAGCCTCTGGTCAGACTAGCGGTGAATTTTTTTTTTTTGGATAGGCTCATGTGTAGCATGTGTTTCTCATTTTTATATGTAATGGTTAATAAAGTAAAAACTAAATTATTAATCAATATAAATTGCAGCCCTAAAGCAAACCTGACAGATTAAAAGATTTCCTCCTGGAGCTAACGTTATAGTGCTTAATTGCTCATAAAGGATTCACAGAACTTTAAAATATCATCTGAAAAACATTGTTAGTTTTCATTGTTAGTCACTAATCCTGTGTGTGTGTGTGTGTGTGTGTGTGTGTGTGTGTGTGTGTGTGCGCGCCTGATAGGAGGGGGTGCAAACGGCTGTCAGTGAGGTTTGGTTTTGATGTGTTTCTGTGTTCTGCTGTCACTGCAGGACTGGATTGAGTTTGCAGGTTATAGGTTATCAGATGATCACAGAGACAAAACACACACACACACACACACACACACGCTTACACGGACTCATATGCACATGCGCACACACCTCTTTGTGCATGTAAACCTGACCAAGGCTGACAGTTCTATCTGTGTGAGCGGACTCAGACTCTCTCGTGTGCCTTTAATGTTTGTATCTGTGGAGTGTGACATGAACGAAGGGATCGCTCATCATTCTACATCGTGCTGTGTGCTGTCCTGTACGAGAGCCATCAGGAATAAACACGTAAATAAATCATAAATAAATAGAATAAATAAATAAAAAAATGTTAAAACAATTTCCATTCCCTGCTCTGATAGATTGGATATCACGTAGCAGATGCCTTTATGAACAATTTCATTATTCATTTTTTCTCTCCTCCTCCTCCTGCTCCTCCTGCTCCTCCTCCTCGTCCTCCTCCTCCTCCTCCTCCTCCTCCTGCTCCTCCTCCTCGTCCTCCTCCTGCTCCTCCTCCTCCTCCTCGTCATCCTCCTCCTCCACCTCCTCCCCTGGAAGGGGTGCATAACATCTGACTGAAAAAGGTGCACAGATCTATATTTGAACACATTTTATTTATTTATTTGAGAAAATATTTGAAACTTAAAGATTTTACTCCGTTACTTAGTGAAATTATCAAACCCACAGTGATATTCTTTTGAGCTAGTTTCTGTTGCATCATTTTAGGCCCCTGACGGTGTTTAACTTCGCTTGTATCTTTGGGAACTTTAAGTTTGACTAGAATATAAAAATGAGGTTCTGTGGCTTTAAATAAAGCTCAGCTACACAGGATGCATTTGTAAAGATGGACCCGGTGAAAGGCCCGTGGAGATGAAGAAGTTCATGAATTTTATGAGAGTGGTCCATGCTCTTGGCAGAGGTGCCAGTACCCAGCGGTTTGCTGTGCCTGGCAACCTCCACCTGGCCTGGGCAGGAATCAAACCCACAACTTACACAGCTCTTAGCCTGCTCTTCAGCTCAGACAGTTACCGCCAGCTCGACCGGCAGCAGGAACTCCAGAGAGGATGCTGACCTGCACACAAACGGGCACGTATAAATACACATTTACACTTCGGAATGACTTTCCTGACTCCAGTCACTCCATAAACCAAACCTTAAACTAATCTTTATCTTGAGACTTAAGTGAAATCCTAACCCCGAATTAATAAGGAGGGGCAAAATATCACAGTGAGGACATTTGATCTTTATAAGTAAAGTAAAATAAGCACAGTTGCACGCTGGCTCTCCTTTCTCTCCAGTGCCTTTTTCTCTCCTTTGTCATCAGGTAGGTCTCCAACCAAATATTGTGCAAAATTAAGCAAATTGTGCTAGTGCTGCTTAATATTTTCAAGAGGCTCTAACAGGGGCATCTAATTAAAAAACCCAGGACCTCCTGTAGGACCGGACCGGGCATTTCATTGCCACTTTCCACCTAATATGGGAAGTTCTGTTATTTTCATGAGTTAATTTGTTTGCTCTGCCACTGTTTTAAAACTGTCTGCTGGATTAGCAGGCAGATATTAAGCCTGCGATGCTACTTCTGGAAATAATAATAAGTTATATTTCATTAGCAAGAATAAGAAGAGTCACCATCGCCCGTTTATTGCTTCAGTCAGCCGAGTGTGTGAAACAGTTCTGACATATTTGTGTACATTCCTCTGAGCTCATTATGATCATTACAACGATGTTTGTTTTTTAAAACTGTTGGAAGATTACGGAGACGTAAAATCTGCTTTAGACTCTGCATTCATGCATGCGTTTGCACTCTGCTGGCCGGTGGACAGTAGGTGTGCATAATGTGGCCAAGAATGTGTGCGTGTGCATGAATATGACCGAGTGTGTGTGTGTGTCCGTGTATGAGACAGGCCAGAGGTAGAATAGTAGAATGCAGTATTCAGGGCAGATTAAATGAAGGTTTTGTTCAGTTTGCTCCAGATGTTGAGTCTATGTGTTTTATTTTTACATTCTTGGCCTGCGGCCCGTATATATTTTGGATTGGGCAGGGAGTATATAATATCAGTGGAAAATGCTGCGGTCTGGTACCTTTTAAATAACATTTCCTCCTTTTTCTGCTGCTGTCCTGTTTTTCTTTCCATGTTGTCTTTTATTCGGGAATGAGCTTTGAGAGGTGATGTTTAGAAAAGCGCTGAAATGAGACTGGCTGTGGGGTTGAGGGAATCACTGGAGACCCCTACACGCACGCATGCACACACACACACACACACCACACAGAAACCGTACACACAAGCCGCTGCTGCGAAAATTCAAGGAGTGGGTAAAGAGGAAGAAGTTAAGGTCTTAAATGAGAAGGTCAGTCGGGCAGCTCTCCTTCTTGGGGTGGCCGTGCTTCGACTGTGGGGAGTAGGATGTAGTCGTACTAATATTTGGCTGCCTCCCTTTGGCCAGTGGAAGGAATTATACCAAAGGTGCTCAGGGACCCAAATTTTGGATTTTCCTTTCCTCTATTTCTGATTTATTTCAGAACAAATCTGGGCCGAAGCGGGCTAAAATCTGCACTAGAGCAGTTAATGGAGTTGTAAAGCTGGGGTAGGCTCCAGGGAAATATAACCACAGGGCTTAAAAAGTTCTCTCCCTCTCTGTCTGTCTGCATCTCTCTCTCTCTCCCTCCGTCCCTCCCTCCCTCCCGTGGTGGGTCCACTCCTGTTTGAAAAAGCCACAGTTCCCAGTCAGAAACGAACATTAGATCCCTCACATCTACCCACACGGTGGGCCTTGTCATCACTAATCCTCTGTGTGTGTCCAGTACAGTCTGGAAGTGTGGAAGCTAGAACATAGTCTGCCTAGCCTGATCTGTCGGTATGTGATCCAGAATATTATATTCAGGTCATAGTAATGTGGGCTTTTGTTTATGGCTTTTGTGCGTTCTCGAGTGAAGTGGAGTATTTCATTGAAGTGATAAAAGGCAGAAGGATGGGAGAGGTGTGCCGGCCTGACGGGGTCACTCACTGGTTACTCCCTCGCCTGTTGTCCCGTGGATGTTTTGTAAAAGTGAAAGGACGACCGAGTTATCAAAATTGTGCAGTGGTTAAGCAATGGCCAGCCCCTAAAAGAGAAGAGTGTATTGACCAGAGAAGAAGAGCAACCCTCAACTTTCACGGCGTGGCGGGAGATGAATGAGCGTTGCTGAATGGGGAGAGGTGCTGCAGCGCTCCTATAGTCTGCCACAGACAGAGAGGGTGGGAGGGTGGCGGGGGCAAAGGTCAGCGAAGGGGGGGAGGGAGGGTGTGCGGGACGGGTAGTGAAGGATGAGGGAGTGAGAGAGAGACAGCATCTGGATCTTGAGCTGTTTCCCAGCCAAGTTACATTTGTTTAGTCTGAGAGACGTGAGTGTCGGGGAGCAGAGGGGGGCAGGAAAAAATGTAAGGCCAGGAGAATAAAAGCAGTTCAATAACAGCGAAGAAGGGCTTGAGCAGGTGTGAACGGACACGTGTGTGTGTGTGTGTGTGTGTGTGTGTTTGCCTGCACAACATGTGATGTAATGAATTACTTTCATAACTAATCCCTGATTTCATTGCCAAGATCCGGGGATGTAGTGACCACGTCCTGTTACAGTTTTAAAGTTCAAAACAGGTCAGACATGTTTTTCCCAACTATTGTCTGTGTGCTAATGATGGACAGTATGGGTAATAATTACAGGAGGTGCATTTCCAAAAGAATAAAGTCAACCTAACCTGTCTGACTGCTGCTCTCATCAGGATAATTAGCGTAGATACAAGTACACAGTGACTATACTAATTATCCTGATAATTAAGATGGTGTCGAAACTACAATTAGCAATGATGACCTAGACTACAAAAAGAAGAAAAAGATATCCTTTAATGTTTGAGTGTGTGTGTGTGTGCGTGTGTGTGTGTGTGTGTGTGTGTGTGTGTGTGTGTGTGTGTGTGTGTGTGTGTGTGTGTGTGTGTGTGTGTGTGTGTGTGTGTCTAAGGATCTCACCTCTCTCCTTCCCCCTTCTCGCCAGATTCAGGCCTCAGGGGAGGTCAGCTCCTCTTGACCTCTGCGTTCCACAGCCCGGCACCACAGCAAGGCCACACACACACACACATGCATCCAAAACACTTCACACACAGTGTTTTCACCTTTCAGTGTTCCCCAAAGCCTTCTTGTTGTAGGATACACAGATGGATCTTTGTTGGCCTGGAATTGCTTGTGTGCTCCATGAGCATTCCCCAGCCCCTCGCTCGCTGACCTCTGACACTTCGATAGACACACACAAACACATGCACACACATTGATATGTGGGGATTTCTAGGATATACAGTATACAACTTTATGCACGGTCAGACGGTACATTGTCCTGTGGAACTAGGCGCCGTGCCAGATTTTTTCTTCTCCCCTATAAGTGCAACGATACAGTATCTGAGAAAGATGCGTGAGTCAGATCATATGTGTCTTCTGTAAAAGTTCACATGCTGCTGCTAGCTGAAAACTTACTGAACATTAAAGTGCGTTTTCTTTCCATATGGCTCCATGACCTGTGATCTAACGTCTTTTCTGTGACCTCATCAAAGAGAGATGAGAAAACAAGCATCCCTCTTGAGGACAGCGGCCATTCATCACTCCATCTTTGTCCCCTTTTTAGAGCCTTCTGTCCGTCGTAAGGAGAAATCAATGTCTTAAAAGGATTGAGAGAGACACAAAGATACAGACACAAAGAGCACAGTCTCTCTCTCTCTCTCTCACACACACACACACCAACGAAGTAGAAAGAGAGAGAATGTGTGCGCAGCGGTACTTTCTGAGTTTGCTGTGAGGCTGTCGCTATTGTTTGTACTCCGAGTACTTGACCTTGTGATGAAGGGAATGGAACAATTTGGCAGTGCTTCATTTAGAAACTCGGAAATTGTCTCATTGTCCATGCGAAAAGTTGTTTATTACTTGATGAGTTTGTGTTTTTCTATCTTATCCAGACTGTCTGAACAACACAACGGAAAATTACTGCAGTTTTGCAACTAAGGTGTATTGACCACAATAATTGTAAACTTTGGTTCAATTTTTGTAATTTGCAACCAGTTGGGTGACCAGGTCCACGATCATTTCAGGTGAATTACATAGTTTAAGTTGTAGTTTTTATCTCACTTAATAAGATTTATTTTGTTTCAGTTTATGACACAAGAAGACAGACCATCAATATATTATTAGCCACTAATGTATTTAATGTGGCAATCCCTCCAGTCACAGGACTGTGAAGACAGCTCACTCCTCCTGTCAACCACAAATACAGCGAAGTGGTGACATTAAACTTTTATAGTGAAACTTATAAAGTTATTTTTCCCAAAAGCAAAAGAAAGCATCAGTAAAACTCCTCGATGTCGTATTTACGGTGGTGTTAAGACGAGGCTTGTTTGTTCGACCGTATGTGTGACAGAATCTATATTTCTCCGGCTTATATTTTCTGCTGTGGAATTTCTGAAGCTCGCCAAGTTCTGAGTAATGTTCACTCACACAGTGTCTGATTTGCAGCGTGTGCTTGTAATTACAGCGGCTAATCCACAGGTTAATTACAGTTAGCACTTGGAACGCATTATGCATGTATGTACTGTAGATTGGTTGTATAGCTGGCAGTGTGCTGTAGAAATATGAGACAATATGTCCCTCCAAACAACCAGCTGCATAATGTCGGTGGGGTTGGAGGATAGATCTATGCCAAACCTGAGAGAGAGCTAATTTGTCTTCCTTAATATTCAGTGTGAATAACAGAGAATACAACAGCTGCAGCACATAAGTGCTCGGCCAAGTTTAGCGTCTGTTTTGTCTCCTCTGACGCCGTGTACAGATTTCAAATGCGCAAAGAAAACACAGTCTGTTTGATTCATACCAACGCATGCCAGGATATTGCTGCTGTCGCTGATTGCTGGTTATCCATTATAAAACAGTTGGACAAAGCTCGGAAGTGCTCATGGGCAACACATTTGAATACTTTTATGTGCACTCGCTTGCACTCGGTGTCCTTCATGTTTTGTGTGTGTTTAATGGACCTCTGATGTACAGCTACAGGTGGTTATTGGATTATTTTACCAAACCTAAGTTGCATATTATGTAAATGACTTTTGAAGTACACCCTCCATTGCTTCCAGTCAATTAGAGGGTTAGCATTTACTGTGTTTGCACTGTGCTGTATCTAGTTCAACACTTCTCTATGACCATGGGAAGGAAAAAGCCAAAAATTCTATATATGTCATCATAACAGTAATATAGTGCTCAGTCCAGAGCCAAATGCCACAAGGAGCATAGAAACTGAAGAATACAGACAGCAGCCATCTGTCTCTACACTGAATAGCTGCTTGATAATCCTTTAACCTGGTCGGTCCTCAAACAGAACATTTTTGAAGGGCCCTTGCAGCCAGCTTCAACGTAGCCTGGACGAGAGATCGCTAAAGAAAACATTCACCACTTTGGGATATTACCATATCATATAATATATTCATAATATAATATATATTATGGTATCGGGTACTTTAATATAATATATCTCTCCAAAGATAATAGTGTAGCAGACTGAAATGGAGTCTTGGAGTATTGAGCCGTTGTACTGAAAGGAGCCAGTTGAGGATTTCTAGACATGTCCAATGGGAAGGCTATCCAGAGGAAGACCCACAACATGCTTCAGGGATCCATGCCGCTGGGGAGAGGGACATCTCTAGACTACCTTGCTCTAGCCTGCTGCCATCATGACCGGGTTCTGGATAAGTGGAAGACACTGGATGGACGGATGTTAAAACGTCTCAGGGTGGAAAACTTTGTGTGTGTACGCCTGAGTGTGTTGTGTTTAAGTGCTGACAAGAAGCTGCGGATGTCTGCTTTCAGAAGTAGTAGAAAAATCTAAGTTAGGAAACAAACAATGAGCAAACGCAACCGTTGTTAAAGGTTAACCTTACTGTAGTTTGGTTCTTCAGTTAAAAATGTTGTTCTGATGAACCTCCAGACCAGTTTGATGTCTTTGGATGTGGGAATGTTGCCTCAGTGAAGAGGAATTATAGAGACATGAGGTTTATTATAATACTGTGAGGCAGGATTTTATCACTCTGCAAAGTTATCACGCAATTATTATTATGATTTTTAGTCATTCTCATCACCAGGTAACACTGTTTATGCGGCACGTTACGCAAAGAGAAATAAGTGCTCGCACGTTTTTAATTGCACAGTGCGTCACCTTGAATTTAGCCAGGTCCAGCTTTTTTTTTTCAGAGCGCTCTGTAGTATTAATTTAGGCAATTAAATAGCATTTATGACATTGATTTGTGATTTGATCAACCACAAGCTGATGCAGCGAAGAGCAGATTAGAAGAGAAGAAGAAAGAGTTTTGGTAGTGTAGCAAAATATGAAGTGCAACTTTTGTCTTTTACCTGTTGAATCTTTTTAATAATCCACTATCACTTTCACATTACGATGCCTCCTGTTGGCCGTCAGGGTGTGAGGAAGTACTCAGATCCTTTGCTTAAGTAAAAGTACTAAGTATCTTTACAGGCACACTGTAAAGATTGAGGAGTTTCCCAGAGGTCAAAGTGACACTTTAACAATGTTTGTTTTGTCCCATCAATAGTCCAAATCTCAAAATAAATGAATGATGATGCAAATCTTAATATTTCCGAAGCTGGAACAATGAGATATTTTTTATATGAAAGCTGACAATTCTCAAAACGGTTGAATTGTTGCTGTTTTTTTTAAGTTTCATGTGTTTAATATGTAAAAAACAAAGTAACTGAAGCTGTCATTGTAATTGTAGTGAAGTAAACAGTACAGTATCTCCCTCTGCGATGTCGTGGAGAAGGATAAAATAGCACAAAGTTTAAATACAATTAAAATACAAGTACCTCATGTTTGTACTCAAGTGCAGTACTTGAGGAAATGTATTTAGTTACATTCCACCACTGTTGACCACTAGCAGCTGTGCGGCTCAAAGGGAGGGAGTGAGTGACACATTTATGGAGATATTATATACACTTATCATTATATATATATATATATATATATATATATATATATATATATATATATATATATATATATATATATATATATATATATATATATATATATATATATACCATTATATTTTAAATTCTATTAACTTTAACATTTTTTAAAAACTCTTGAAAACAGTATAGCATGACGAGCCACGACGGGGTCTGACATTGTTTACATTATATAAAATTTGCATCTGTTTTGCTGTGAGGATATTATTCATGGGTGGGTTTAATATTGTGTGTGTGTGTGTGTGTGTGTGTGTGTGTGTGTGTGTGTGTGTGTGTGTGTGTGTGTGTGTGTGTGTGTGTGTGTGTGTGTGTGTGTGTGTGTGTGTGTGTGTGTGTGTGTGTGAGTGTGTGTGTGGCACTCTGTAATGGATCAGTATGAATGCCTCGTTAGCAAGCCCCACTGAAACCCTGTAGGCCCTTCAGAATATGAGTACCATTTTAGAGAGCAGCTTTTGCTGTCGCATTCTAACTACCACTTACACAATACGTCCTGCTCACACACACACACACACACACACACACACACACACACACGTATTAGCCCACGCACGTACACTCGACAAGCACTTGTGTGTGTGGGCAGCTGGCTGAATTGATGAAACGGGATTCTGCATCCTCTGGGAGCAGAAACACACCACTCTGTTTAGCATCAGAAAGGCTACATTCACTCTTTTCATCTGAGAGGTGAACTGAGGAATGCCCTCAAGGTGTGTGGACCGAGGGATAAAGATGGTTGCCGGGGTGTGGTGTAGGGTTTAGGTGGCCGGCAGTGTCTACCTTTGGTGTTGTGTTTCTCGCTCCCCTCATTTCTCTCTCCTCTCTTCTACAGTAAATCTTTCCGTCCTCTGTCAGAGAGACTCACGCGAGGCAGAGAACAGAGGTTACAACTGTAAACAGTAGGGGATCTTTTCATATTCTCCGCTTCCCCTCTCCTCGTGCCTGTCATGTCCCCGGTTTGTTTGGTCTCTCTTGTTTTCTCTCCTCTACCCTCCGCACTCCCACCGCCGCCACCTCTCTCCATTTTCTTATCAAACAAAATGGCAGTGAAGGGAGCACGCACGTACATGCACACAAAGGCACAGGTAGCAAAGTTTCTCCTGGAGTTTTCACAGCGGAAACCAAACAAAACATAAAACGTTCGCTAACGCACAAAAAAAAAAAAAAAGGGTGAGGGTGGTGAGGAAGGGGGGAGGAGGAGGAGGAGGAGGAGGAGGAGAAGAAGAGAGGGAAGTTATTTTCTCTGGGTTTTTTGAGGCTGTGCCGCGTGTACTTCTGACAGGTGGGAGGAGAGATGAAGCGTGCATTGTGTTCGCTTGCTAATTAGCATCGTTAGCGGGGCCCCATCCGCCGTGAATGGCGAGAGATAGTATTAGTGAGGTTTATGCACAGTGAGCGGTAGAGATAGGGAGGAACGAGCGTGGCACAGGCAAAAGCTGTATATGCTAACGCTACATTAGGTCTGATAAACTTGCAGGTCTTTAATGGACTCGGCAGGGGAGGGAGGGAGGGAGGGAGGAAGGGAGGGAGGGAAGGAAGGAGGGGAGAGCAAAGAAGTGTAAAGAACTGTACACCAGTCCGCTTCAGGCTTTCCTTTCAATACTCTGAATACGACCTCTATGGAGCTCATAAAACCATGGTGACACACGCATAAGATAATGAGCCATTGTGTGTGTCTGTGTGTGTCTTTTACAGAGGTTTGGGTGTAGTGATTTGGAGATCAGACTTCTCTCCTTTCACCTTAACCCTTGAGGGTCAGGTTACACACAAGGTGTCGGTTACGAGCCACTGGCTATATGAATAGTCCCGTTAGCCTCGGATTCATATTGCAGGCAGGCACACACACTTTTGATTCTTCTGAACAAAAAAAGAACATTTCCGTGCAGCAAGTGCTTTACATATTAGATCTGTGCTTTTATGTGCATACTGTAAGACGTGTGTATGATGCGTGAGCGTGCGTGCATGCGTGTGTGTGTACGCAACACACGGACCCAGGAGGTCACATAAAACTGTCAGCATCATCCAATCACCCCGTTTATTTTATTTTTTTTCATACTGGCCTTTACCCCCTCCCTTCACTCCCTTTCACTCTCTTCATTTCATCCCCTCCAGTGTCAAGAAAAGGCCCTTGAGGCTGTATTGCTCTCTCGGTCTACGTAATACACATGGACACACACACACACACACGCATACACACACACTTCTAAAAGGACCCCTAAGGGAGAAGACCATCAGAGCAGTTTGGAGGGATGGGAGGCATATTGTTAGGGTGGAGTTTTCAAACAGAAACATCTGAATGGAGCCTCTCTCTCCGTCCTCTGAATGGGCGGATGGGTGTGAGTGAAGGGGGTGATGAATATTAAGTAAGGTGTAATGGCTAACATCCACCTCCTCTCCTCTCCCCGGGAGACTCGAGGGATCGCTATGACACAGAGGACAAGGGTCACATGACTGATGGAGGCAGCCGATGGCATGTAGCGTATCGCGAGACGTGTAAAAAGAAGCGGCGAGCCCAAAAGCACGACGGTTATTCAACTTTAAAAGCTGGAAGCTGGAGAAGGTGAAGTCGTCTAATTTTCAGTGCAAGGCCATATAATATTCTTCACATGTATAAATGCTAAAAATGAAACACACAGAGCTCCATGCTGAGTGTCGCATATAATCATCTTATAATGAAAATGTTCACTTTTATTACATGGGAGCAAACAATGCACAATTATTTTTTACCCTCAATTAATTTGAGCACAGCAATAGTTTATTTCCGTGATTTGATTGTAATTATTCAAGCAAAGTGACACTTTGCAAAGATTATGAGATGATTGTGATTCTGTCAGTATGTGGGGCTACGAAAAAGGCTGCTAGCCAAAATATGGAATTACATTTTTAAACATGAATATTTATGCAAATCAGAGCTTGAAAGTAAGTGATGTATGTGAGTATTTGTTGGCCCAGCTAATAAAGCTTCCACCACCTCCACCTGTTTAAAATGCCTCGCTGGAGCAGTGCTTGATAACCAACAAGGCGCCGCACAAACACATCAAACAAAAACCCAACAAACTTTATTTTAATAATCAGTTTGAATCAAACCTGCAGTCAGCACGGATGAAGCAAGTCTGCTGTCACTGTGACAGATAATAATAATAATAATAACTTTATTTATTTATGATGATAATAATGATAATGATAAATTACATGAAACAACACAACAATAAAATAATAACATAAGAAATAAGAAAAATAAAATAAAATGACATCACATGAAGCAAGTCCATAAAATAAATTAAGAATTCACTGTAGAAGCTAAAGTCAGTGTTAAAATCAGTAAGAAGTCAGGCTGCTGCATCACCTTCCGGCCCAGCCGGAGAGCGGTGCAGCAGCATAGTCTTGAGTGACTCTGATAAAAGTTTTAAAACCACTGGATAAAATAGGTAGAAGTAGCTAAATCGAGCATGGAGAGAGTCTCACCCTGCTCCTGCCCACTTACCCAGCCAGCTAGCGCAGGACGACGGTTAAATCGCTAGAAGTTTTAGTTCAGCTGTAACTGGTAGGCTCCAGTTGAACTAGGGGGTAAAGGGAGGCAACCAGAGGGAGCAGCCGGTCAGCCAAGCAGCGGTCAAGAGACGAAGAGCCCACCGACCACACACACACACACACACCCTGCAAACAGCAGTGCTCTCAGACTTCCGCAGGGTCAAAGCAGGTGAACGGGAGAAGGATTTTTAAACTGACTGACACAGTGTGGCTCCTTTCTGAAGCTGGTCAGTGTTCTCCTGCAGGGTGTAGATCAGCTGTCTCCCTCGCATCACTGATTTTGTGTTTTGATATAGCATATGACATAGCACAGATGTTGCCAGTGACATGTCCTTGTCCTTCCAGCTAAGGCCATTTTCAAACAAACAAAAAAAATGCCGCCTCTTGTGTGTGTGTGTGTGTGCGTGTGCGTGTGCGTGTAGGCTGCTGATGCAGAGGGCTACTGCACAAAAAGGAAGGGTCGTCTTTCAGAAATTGTTGAGTTGTGAAAACTTAATATGACACCATCAGAAAACAATAGTGCATTGGTGATCATAAGACAAGCTGATCTGAGCGCTGTCACCTCACAGCAAGAAGGTTCCTGGTCCAAATCTCGGCTGGGTCCTCTCTGTGTGCTCTCCCTGTGTCTGCATGGCTTCCTCCTACAGTCCAAAGACAGGTACGCAACAGGTTAATTGGTGACGCTAAATTGTCCGTAGGTGTCAATGTCAGTGTGAATGGTTGTGTGTCCTGCTATCGCTGGCGACCTGTCCAGGGTGTACCCCGCCTCGCGCCCAGCTGGGGTTGGCTCCAGCCCCGGCGTCCATGACTCTGATGATGATAGGCGGCTGCAGATAACGGATGGATGTACAGGCTGATCTGTTTTAACTGTGCGCTGAATATTGTTTTAAAATAACACAAAAAAATACAGAATTTTGCGCCTCTTGAGACCTTACGAACTACGACATTTACAATCGTCTCCACTATTACTCCGATAACAAATGCCATGAACTGATGACGAAGTACAATAAACCGCTCCGAACAAAAAGCAGACACTCACACACACACACACATTTCCTCGTTATGAGCCGCCGTGGCAGCCGCGTGCCGCCGTTCTTTGCTTCTGCAGGTTTCAAACTGAAGCTGCGAGTCTGTACACTCTCATATACGTTCACTTTACCTGTAACCTCAGTCTTTGTTTTGTGTCAAGCTGCTCAGTTATGAGTCAGCCTTCTAGAGAATTAGTTCATTTATATATTTCTATAGCAGACAAGTGTTTGGAAGCATAATCAAAGCTGAGAAGGCCGCACTGGGCTTCATGTGAGGCCCACTGGCTGAGAGAGTCTCAGGGTTTGATTGAGAAATCAATAGGAGTGAGTCAAGCTTGCTTTATTGCAGTGGCGCATGTATGAGATTACAGTTTACAGTGGCTTTTTGGCTATGATGAGCGTGTCCCTCATTATCCCGAACTTCAGTGCATTACAAATCCCTTCAGATAACAACATGTTGCAGGCCTCTATCATCCTTATACAGTACGGCAGAAGAGCATTTCATTACACCAGCCACCAGTCATAATCCTCCGACCAGCGCGGCCCTCACGGAGCATCAAACGCATGACTCAGAAACAGAGGAAGAGAGAAGGATGAGGGAGCCAGGGACGAGGAGGCGGGGGAGGAGGAGAGGCGGGGGGGCGTAATGGCTTGTGTTTGTAAATAATCTCTCCGTCACGGCGGTAAATAGCAGTTTATTTAACAAGCATCACATCACAGGAGCGCCTCCACCCTCCGCTGCCCCATCTCCTCTCCTTCCTCTTCTCCTTCTCCCTCCACTCCATCCTCCCCTTTATCCCTCTTTCCTTCCCTCCTCTCCTCTCTCCTCTCCTCTGCTTTCTTCCCGGGCTCTGCGGTTACAGCGGAGAGCATTAATAATAATAACAATGATAAACAGAGAGGAGAGATAACCACAGTAGTGTGTGTATAAGAGGCCCTCGCGCTCAGCCAGCTTACAGCGCTTAGCCCCCATTAAAGATGGGATGCGGTGGGGGGGTGGTGGTGGTGGTGGTGGTGGTGGTGGTGGTGGGTGGAGGCAGCAGGAAAATAAGAAGCTGTTATTTTGCATGATATTAACCACATGAAAGCGTGCGCCTGCCGAGGACAGTAAAAGTCGCTGAAGAAGACAGAGGGAGGGTGCGAGAGAGAGAGAGAGAGAGAGAGGGAGGCTCAGTGGAGGAATAATGTAAATAGCGGCTGGCTGAGTTATCGGGCATAGCACTGTCAGACGTGTGTGTGTGTGTGTTGTGTGTGTGTGTTATCATACGCAACGCTGTCAGACGGCCCATTGTTTGGGAAGCGATAAAAAGCAATTTCCCAGAGTCCCTTGTAGAACCACACGCTCGGCTTAATTTGAGGGCCATTTTCCGTGACAGTGTTGACAGTTTATACATCTCTCTCCCTCTTTCTCCCCTCCTTTTCTATGTCTCTCTCACTCTCTCTCTCCCTCTCCTGTGTTCCCTTTCGCTTCCTCTGCTCATCCTTCCTGTGTGTGCATGCTCACTTTGTAGTAAAGAGGCTTGTATTCATGTCTGTGTTTATTAGTATCTCACCCCCGTGTTTGGCATGTTCCCTTTGAGGAAGCAACAATACCTGATAGTCTAATACCTGTCAGCACACACACACACACACACACACACACACACACAGCCCTCCACGTCTGATGGGAATGTTTTTCCCTGTGCCCTGTCTTAATCTTGCCCTAACACGGAGCATTGTGAGCTGTGCTGCGCTGCCATCAGAGGAGAGCATGTCCTCTCATCATCCTGAGAGAGGGCCTATTAGAGGAGCTGAGGATGATGGGAGGCAGGGAGGAGAGGGGGAGAGAAGAGACGAGATCGCAGGTTCAGGGCAGGATAATTGACACGGAGGCTCCTATTGCCTGCGGAGGAGGTTTTTTTCTCTACAATGCCTTTAGTGAGAGAGCAAACAAGACATTGTGCGCAAACACACACACACACGCTTGCAAACACATGTACTGTACACACACACACACACACAGAACGTGAGCAAAGAGTTTGCTGTTCTGTTTGTGCGCTCTAGTGTGATTTACTAAATCGCGCTGTTCGGCTCCAGGCCTTGTAAATGAAACTGACGAGCTTGGCGACATGAGAATTTATTCTTACCTCGCTGTTTGATCGATTATTTACATAGATCGATTATAGAGTGTGTCATCAAAATAAAATAAAGGCTGAGAATAAAGCCTAAAAGTTGAATGACACTCGATAAATGTAGCCCTCTCTACATCTCTATCTTGCCTCTGTTACCAGGTGCTCGCTCATGGTGGGAATTGTTGAGCCTCCATGAGTAATATTACAGTACGGTTCAGACCTACTGTCCTGAGGTAACTTCTGTTACGATGTGGTGCTATATAAATAAAACTTAGTTGAACTGATTGTTACTTTCTCTCACACACGGTACGTCATCATGTCCATCCAAGCTTTATTCTTAGTGTATTTGCCCCATATAACCTGGAGGCTATAAGCTACCTTTGCCTGTTTTCTTGGCACAGACGCCTGGACAAAGGCAGGATGAGACTGTACGGGAGCTGTTGCGTTTCTTCTTTTAAGCTTCCAACTCGAGTAGCAACAGAGTAGCTCAGACAAAGATAAAGCCGTGCGGCTATCTGCTTACCATAATCTATAACCTATAAAAAGAGAAGAAAAGACTCCTGGCCATTCTATTCCTTAACTCTGTTATCATTCTTCAAAGCTGAGCTCTCCTGCTTTCTTTCCCGCTCCAAGGCTGTTTTATTGTATTGTTGAGAAGTATTCTTATTGTATGTATGTTTTATTATATTTCATTGTCTGTGGAGAATTCCCCACACTGGTGGTCTGGTGAACAGAGCCAATGAGGTGGGCTTGATAAAGAGTTTGATGGGGCACTATCTGCCATGTCTGTGTGATAAGTCAGTTTTCAGTGAAAAGTGTATTAAAACACACACACACACACACACACACACGCGCACACACACACACACACACACACACACAATCTATTACACCTCACAAAGTTGCAGACAGCAGAATAAAGGCCAAATACCATAAAGTCTTTAAAAGGTAATATGAAAGGTTTCTAAAGGCAACAAGTTTAAATACAGACAGACTTCTGATCGAAAAACTCAAGTGATTCTTTCTCTGTGTTGTTGTAAGGCCTCTCCTCTCCTCTCCTCTCCTCTCCTTTCCTTTCCGTTCCTCTCCTTTCCTTTCCTTTCCTTTCCTTTCCTTTCCTTTCCTCTCCTCTCCTCTCCTCTCCTCTCCTCTCCTCTCCTCTCCTCTCCTCTCCTCTCCTCTCCTCCCCTCTCCTCTCCTCCCCCCTCACCCCTCTGTTACAAATGGCCCCACGTAGGAAATGAGAGGATTGTTATTTCAAACTTAATAATGTTACACGACTCCATCAAGACGACGCTGCTCTATCAAACTCCCACAATCTCCAGAGATAATTTAATCACCAAATGCCAAACTGCCACGCCACATTTAGGTGTAATTTTCATCCATGCAAAGGTAATTTGTTTCAGTATTATGAATTAATTAAAGCCTAACGAAGATGGAGAAGGCTGTAGAATGTCTAATCAACAGGCCCTTGAAGACTGATTGATTCTCTCTCCTCCGCACTGTGGCCTGTCATGCTTTGTCCTCCTTGTTGTTAAATCTATCTCTTTTTTTTGTTGTTTTTTTCCCCCACATTTTTTCCTCTTTGTTTCGTTCTTTGTAGGACTGTCCTAGATTTCTGTGAATGTGGTGATTTACGACGTCACCAAAGGTGAGGCGAGTTTCTCTGCATTCGGTAATCCGGTCTCTGTTTGACTGACTCTGTTCCCAACTGTCGGCTTGTCTGTCAGTTGCAGGCGTTATTATTTTAATCTTCCTTCCTTCGTTTTTCTTGTCCAAATGCTTTATGGTGTTTGTTGACATTTAAGCAGCCCTCGATACATTCCTTTTTCCTGTATATGCCTATATGCATCAGGGTGGAGTCAGGTGTCACTCAATCATTCTTGCAGCTGCTCGTCCCAGGGGCCCGGCACTTTGTTTTTACACATAGATATATATATATATCTCTATATATGTATACGAGCCGCAGGGTACCTGAAAGCGTCCTTTTCACCCCTAAACACTCACAGCAAAAAACACACTACACCATAAATCAAGGTTAGAACACGCCAAAGTCATACACAGACAAGCCCTTCTCACGCACACACCACACATGTCAGGTGTTATCTGTTTCAGATCTGCAGGCGTGTACGCTGTGTATAGTTTCTCTGCGCTAAACACACACACGCACATCAGAATGCTCATACCCAGCCATATACAGTAAATACAACAAATGCCTTCTCGTGTACCAAGAACAACATACCTCACATCCAGTCCTTGCTTGTGTAAATATTTATCCTGCATGTTTCAGATATGCAGCGCGGCGCTACGTGGCTGAGACAAAAGCTCGCAGGTTTGACGGGGCACAGTCAATCTCGGTGAACGCTGAATGAACGAAACCTGTTTGTTTTTTTCTGCTTTTGCAAACACCAGCAAGGATTGCGAGAAAAAAAAAAAGGTTGAGCGTCTTAACGCTTAGCCTGCAAGTCATGCATACGACAAGGAAAGGTTAATACAGACAGAGATAGCTGTAGGTGCATTCCTTTACTGTACTGCACTGTACACACACACACACGCATACAGAGAGAGAGAGGGAGCCGAGCCTGCGGTGTGAAACTGGTAGAGCTCAGATTAATCAACTGTAAAACAAACAGCGTTTTGTGACAGGCATCAGGGTGTGTGTGGGTTTGTTTGTGAGGCTATTTATTTAGGCTCTGCGAGGCACCATGGGAAATGCAACAGGGAGTGTCACCAGACAAACATCATAACCTAGCTCTCCAACAGGCCTCTATTTAATGGGTCAGTTCACACTAATTACAAAAACAACATATGTTCCTAATTGTATTAAGCCATGCAGAAAGTTTCGCTATTATTTGCCAGGCTTTTGAGATAAATTGACCACAAACACCAAACATAAAGGAGGTGAACGGACTGTTCGTTTTAAACCAGCAGTTATGTGTCTCCACAAAAACAGTGTGAACAGTTTTTTAAAGCATTTTCTAAATAAATTGTCCCCTAATTGTTTCCAGCTCTGTGCAGCGAGGTATGTGGACCGCTTTCCACTGATGAATGTGTTTACAGTACAGCCAAACAATCCCGTGTGAGTTGGAGCTGTGCGACCTGTCACCTGCATCTCGCCGCTCCTTCTTGCTCTGTTACTTCCTGCAGTATTCGAAATGCTCCGTCTGTCTGATTATTTTCGTTTCGTGGATGAACAGTTGCAGTCGGCGCTGACCTCTGTGGCGAATCCTTTCTTAAACCTGCTTCGCAAGAAAAACATGCTATTTTCTCACCGAGCGTATTCTTTTACTATGACACCGCGGTAGTTACTTTAGCAGTAACTTAATGTAACTGTAATATGCAAGGACAAATAATAAACAGTGAGGCGGACATGAATGAGAAAACAACATTAATTATTTAATTATTCAGTTTAGATAGGTATTTTGAATCCGGCAACGAAGGCGGACGCTGCCGCGAACAATGACATGGCTCTGTAGAGATGGCTAATGGCTGAAATGTTGACTTGCATTTGATATCATAAAAACTGAATTCTGACTTTATGAATCTCTTTAAACGGATATCTGAACATGAAAGTAGGGGACCGAGATTTTGGCGTCCTGCTTTCCCTTCGTAGCCTGAGTGGTATTAACCAATCACATCTTAGAAGCCAGTGGACAGACAATGCGCCTACGTGTTTGTGTCTTTGTGTGGATGGTGTTTAAGATGACCCGAAGATCACCTGCTGCTAATCGTACTGCGATGACAAGAAGCAGATGACCAATTAAAAATCCTCGGGCAAATGCCCAATCAGAGCTGAGCTCTGGGAGTCCTCCACACCGCAGTCTGCCGCTGCTTTTTCACAACCCTGTTCCCTTTCCGTTCTCTCCATCACACTGAGCGACAGGGGTCTTTTCACCACATATGGACACACATACGCAGGAGCCCATGCAAAACACACACGCACACACGCACACATAAAGGCAGTACACCTTATTACTCTTTATTAATCTGCAGGGCGTTAATTGAAACCCCCCTGAGTCCTGGCTGTACCTGCATTCCCTCTCTCATTATCAGTCAAGGTGCCTTTGGGGGAAGAAGAAGAAGAGAGGGGGATGGTGGCAGAAGAAGAGGACTGTCGAGTCTCCTGTGACAGGCCAGCTTTACATTCACATATCTGACTGAATTAAACTTAGCAGCCAGTTGGTACCTGCTTTCTCTTCCACCAGCGGAAAAAATATGCCTGGAGCAAAACATGTGGATCTATGAATCTGTACGTGTTCAGTGTGTGCTTGCATTGATAGTCGAGGCCTCCCTCTGCCATTAGTCTGTCTTTCAAACTTAAATGTGACCAGGATCGGGCACATAAAATGCTCTTGAATTGCGAATATTTGGAAATGCGTTCTTTAACCTTTCACTGCTCACATTGTAACAGCTAGATCAGGAACGCAACCCCATGATCTGCAGAAATAATATTTCATTTCTGTTGGTGTTACAGCAACAAACACAAATATTCCAAAGTGCAAGTAGGTACACGTTGTAGAGTCTGACTTCTCACCCTCCTTTTTATGAAGCTGTCAAAGCAGCAGTTATCAACTGGTCTGCTGACATTCTTAAATTTCCCTTTGAATGTTGTTTTTTTGTCATAATGAGCAATGAGTTTTGATTCGCTGTTTTTGTTCTGCATGATTACACTACCAGATTTCAGCTGGTTCCACACGCTGAAGTTAACAACAATTTAAACAGAAATCTGCTGCGACTAACCGAACACACGATGTCTGATGGCCGAGAAGAAATAAAGCAGGAAAGGGGAGCTCTTAAAGTCAAATAATGTTACATTAAAGGAACGGTCTAGTCAGGGCTGCTTTAATTAGACGTACAGTGTGAAGGAGCTAATAGGTGTTTAATAATTCATAGTATTTAAGAAAGAGTGCAATTGATCAGCAGACCTGAGGGATGGCATTTCTGCTCGGCTTTTCCTCGACGGTGGAACATTTTCTGTTTCTTGGTAAATCACAGGTGTGGAGATGTGTGACGTGCGCACCTTCTTCGACTTTTGCCATTCGTCACGGCCCGTGTTTGGACTTTAAAAGCAGGTCAGGGTTCAGTTTGCACAGGCACTGCCGCCTATGGAAGTGTACGTACAACGCCGAGAGAGTTAGCCCCCGTACGAGTAAATTGTGTTTGTGTACGGGTGTGTGTGTGCACGAGCGTGCGTGTGTGCCAGGAGAGGAGAGGATCCGATTAGTACTACTCTGAAAGTAATTACCTTAATTAAAGCAGTAATGTGTGGAGGCAGAGGGGGAGAGGAGGAGGTGGGGGGCAGGGGAGAACCTGCCATCTTTTATGGGGCAGTTTAGGGACTGTGTGATTTAAGGGGCACACTCAGCAGTGAGAGAGAGAGAGAGGGAGGGAGGGACAGGGAGACAGACTGAAAGTGGAGGTGAGTGAGGATAAAAGGGGGGGGGGGGGTTGTTATGGGAAGACAGACAGAGGGTGAGGGGAGTGAGGGGAGAGTGAGGGGAGTGAGGGGGAGAGTGATTGTGGGACCAAAAAAAAAAGTTCTTACGGAGATCTGGTCAACAAGGTGGCTGGTTCAGTTCCCTTCATTATTCTTCTCCTGTTGGCAGACTTTTGTTTTCACCTTATCGCCGTATATACTTTCCTCACCCAGACCAAAACACCCACCGAGAACACACACGCACACACACACACACACAGAACAATCCATGTTGCTGGGCCTTATCTGGCATGGCATATGACAGATTACTCAACCCTACCATGGCAGACATGCTTCCTCCCTAGCCTATTTGTACCCCACCACACACACACACACACACACACACACACTGCACTGTATGAACCAGTGCCAGTGCCGTGGTCTGTTCAGATACTGTACGATTTGTTTCACAAGTGTGTGTTTGTGGTTTTGTGTGAGAAGCAGGTAAACCCTGCAGGCCGCCGTGCAGGCTAAACACACACACACACGTTATTTAGTTGCAAATCGAAATCTTTAAAAAAAAAGCTCCTTTTGTTTATAAAACCTGACTTCTCTCACTTCACTACACAATACGTGGAGTCTTCATTGTTTTTTTGTTTGTGTCCTCAAATATTTGATGTTCTTTTCTTCCCTGGCTATCTCGGACGCCCTCACCTTATCGCTGATAAAATATTATCCCATATTTTGTAAGGCTGAAGGTTTAATTGTTGTGCATGTTTTTCCTCTGAATTCTCCAAGGCCCCAATCTGTGTCTGAAGTCCACAGACTGCATTGGCCTTGCATGTGTGTACAAGTGTGTATGCACACACGTGCACATGCGTGTATACTATTGGTTCTGCGGAACCAGACAAAGAGACGGAGAGCAGCTCACACATTTGCATTAGTTGGAGGTCTCATCATAACGGCCGGATAATGGAAATCAAATAACAACCGAAATACAGTCGGTGCTGTGTCCTCGTGCCACATACAGCTTACAGGTGTGTGTGTGTGTGTGTGTGTGTGTGTGTGTGTGTGCGCATGTCAGGATTTGAATCGCAAGTGAAATAACATCTTTGTGATAGAGTGATAATGAAAATAATAACATCCCTGACAAAATATTCATAAAGGTAATGATGAATGCCATATTTCTCAGAGAGATACATCAGAGGCGTCTTGGTTAAAAGAAAACAGTGGCCGGCGTCTCCCACACCCTCAAATTATCTGCCGCTTTCACATTTCACTGATAGCATAGATGAGAGCTGAGGAAAATGGACACACAATTATGCTCACTTGTCGTATATTAATACTGCTTCTTGACATCTTCCATGGACCCTGAGCTGTCATCTCTTTGTCTGCTTTAATTGAAAATTAATGGTTAGTGCGTTGCCAAGGCAACCGCGGCAGTGGCGGTGGGTAGCGAGCCACATTCAGACAGACACCAGTGGCATTGTTTGTCCTGTCTGACCTTGGAAGTCAGAAAAGAGAAAGAAGAAAGGCAGAGGAGGACAAAAAAGACATTAAAAAGAGAATAGAGAGGTAAGGGTTGAATGTTGTGCATTGGAGCGAGGGAGAAAAATAAAATAAAGTTATTATGGCCGTGTTTTGGCCAGGTAGAAAGAAAGAAAACTGTGGTAGGGGTGACTGAGGAGGGGACTGAAGATATGATGTCAAAATGCCAAATGGGGAGAATTATGTTTGAGTAAGAAAGCAGAAGAAGCTCTGGTGATTCTTCTGTGGAGCAACGGGATTACCTTTGTGCTGATGGAGTCAGAGGGCACCTTATGGCCCCATAATCATCTGGACGCTAGGTGCTGGAGTGAGCGAGCTGTGAAAGAGAGAAATCATGTGTGTGTGTGTAGACGAGTACATGGACAATGTTGGTCCTAATGTTTACAAATCCATCAGCGTGGACACCAAATGCCAAATGGACTTTGAGGCCAGGCATCCGTAGATTGACAGCGAAGCTGATGGACGTCACACAATCTCCTGCAGTGGTGAGCTCTCCGGGCCGAGATGAGGAGAGGGACAAGAGGTTACAGTGGACATGATGGAAAATCATTTCTAAACATCTAAAAATCATTTACAACTCTAAGATGTCAGCAGGTGTGGCGCGTGTCGTCATTAGTGGAGTTAGATGAAGGCCGAAAAAATAGATAGTACAAGAAAACCTGTTGAAATGTTCGATTTGATAGAAACAAAACTTCAAACTGAGGCTTATTCACCTTGTGGCGTATGTACGCTTCTGCTCCTGCTTTATGGATGGTAATAAAAATCAAACATTTATTAAAAATACCAAATATTGACTGAGAAACTATTTCACGACAAGTGAAAAAACAACATCTCGTTGCAGTAACTGTTACAAAATACTACATAAATACCAAGAGTTCAGATTTTATATTCACTTCTTCCAGCAGGTTGTGGAGCTAATTAGAGAGCTCGTGTTCATTTGTTAACAAGGAAATATTCAAACGATCTCGCTTTAGAGCCGTGGAGTCCTTCTTTTTAACATTTTATGTGACAGATTATTGGCAGACCATTAAGAAGGACAATAGGCTGTGTGTGTCCTACAGAGCTGCAACTCACAATTATTTTCATCATCAATGTGCCAAGTATTTATTTAGCTTTAAAAAAAAGCCCAAGATGGCGTCTTCAGAATGCAGCCCAAAATATTCAGTTCATACAGTTTAAAAAAGCAGTGCTAAATCTTCCCACTTGTGTCTTTTTGAACCTGACCTCAAAATCTTAGAGATGCTTTGACACCATTTCCCCTGATTCTGATACCTGAAGTTTGCATACCGATCTGCTGATCTTTCTTTCATCGTCTCGTTTAAGTAGTCAGTGAAATTGCCGCCTTTTAGCTGGTTCTGTTTAACGTCACGCTCACACAAGAAGTCAATTCTTCGTCAGTGGCTCTAAAACAGAAGCTACCACGTGACCCTTGCTGCTTTGTCTCTGATTG
Organism: Nibea albiflora; assembly: GCA_014281875.1. Taxonomy (NCBI): domain Eukaryota; kingdom Metazoa; phylum Chordata; class Actinopteri; family Sciaenidae; genus Nibea; species Nibea albiflora. The sequence continues at coordinate 24,241,983 of CM024790.1, forward strand.
GCTAGGTTGGTTAGGACTGGTTAGATTGGTTCGGGTTAAGGTGAGAATATCGGTGCAGTCAGAGTCAGGTGGATCTTCGTCATCCTGGGAAAGAAAATTCCCCTGTTTCAGAGATAATAAGTTGGCATTGGATCAGCGTGCAGATACATATCTGCCACTATCCCCAATCTCACCTTTTAGGCAGTATTGGAGACGTTTCCAGCTTCAATCTTGAGATGATGGCTGGAAGAAATTTATATTTGATTGTGCTTAATTGCTGGTAAGGAACATCAGGCCCACAAATGTCGGGAATCAGTTTCACATCAACTGATCTGGGTTCAGCAGGTGGGTTTGAACTCGTTATGATTCTTAAGTAACGACCTGCTAAAGCTCTATTTTTCTGTTTCTTATCTGTGTGGTTGAATGTATTCACTATGACTTGATATCTCAGGACATATTATTCCATGAAACACAGTTACACACTGCTATTAACATGCCGAGGCTACGACGAGCTTTTAAAACTGTAGCTCAAACGGTGAATTTTGTCCAAGCCCTGTCTTCGGGGACAAAGAGCAGCGCTTGCTGTTTTAAGTGGATCCTTGGTGATTGGTTTAGTTGATTCAGTCGCACATAACAAACTCACAAGTCCTCACAAGTTCTCCTTGGTTTAGTGGAACAGCATCCTCTGCTTGTCGCTGCATCTGTACGCATACAAAGCTTGTGTGTATTTGTCCTGATCTCAACTCAAGTGCACCCACCAGCCAGGCTGCACCTGTGAAGAGAAGTTTGAATGAGTGACGCTGTACATACGATGCATTTTCAAAAAACATTTAGCTGCCAAGTACACCCTCTACACATCATACACAACACTGTCTTTCATGAGGTTTGGAGGATACTAAAGTGTGGAGTCATAATAAATCTAACAGGCTCTAACGTGTACTTCAGGGTTGGAGGCCAGTTGTTTTGTGTGTGTGTGTGTGTGTGTGTGAGAGAGAGAGAGAGAGAGAGAGAGAGAGAGAGGGAGAGTATTTGAGTATGTGTTTGAACATAGATGTACTGTGTGCATATTTGTGTGTTGCCCATCATTGTGGCCAAGATTGAAAAGCTCTTCCAGGGCTGGAGGGTCATGGCACATTTATTGATTGGAACTTTCTTATGCAGACATTTTGTGAAGGTTGAACGCCTTTCCATTGCCATTGTGTATTCTGTTACAAATGTGACAATACTCTGCTTTTGACAGGTCACATAACAGTTTTTTTTTTTTTGAGCAAAATTCTCCAGAAATGTTTTTCGACACTTTCTCACTGTGTGTATTTCGTATCCGTACAAAACGGGCCAGTATCACACGAATACGAGTCGCTGCTTATAGCAACTACTATTCAAATGTTCACATTTGAATACTGTCCCATCCGTATCAGACACTTATGATAGTCTGTCAGGGCTCCTCTGCAGCCGTCTTTACTTCTTGCATGATTTGGTGCTGTTTTGCCGTCTGTCTGGTGTACGTCGCCACACGACCACAAATGCAAACAAACTTTTCTGTGAAATTCGCCACAAAATGGATACATCTGTAGAAAAAGCTGCAGTAATAACTTCCAAACCACACTGGCCCTGAGCGTCTGCCCATTGAAGGCAATTACTGAAGCATATTTTATTTACAGTGAGGCTGTATAGCATTCATCCTATTGTTATTTGTATATATATTTTTTGATTCATATGCATGGCACATGTATTACAGTGTAGGGAGGAGTAGGAGAATACAATGTTTTGTTGAAACCAAAGTTACTCAGAATAATAAACCTGTTCACGTTTCATAAAGAAGTCAAATGCATCAAATCCGATCGAGTTTAAATCAGTTTTAGATTCCGGCTGTGTTGTATTGTTGTATAGGACAGAGGAACATGGACTGGGGAGAGAGATGAGAAGGTCAGCCATCAGGGGTAAATGTTTTTCAGTGTTCGGCGTAAGAAGAAAGCTTGAGAGAGTTTGATGCATTTCAGGGCTGCTGTTCCAGTCAAAGGTAAGATGATGGAGTAAGAAATGAAGTAAATGTCGTTGCAGAGAATGTCCAAAGGCCCGGCAGTAGTTCGGTTATGTTCAAAGTCTGATGGTGCTCATCATATCTGCTCTACCTCATGAGGTTAGAGGCATGATGGATTATCATGTAGTGCATGGAAACATCTGCACTGGGAATGAGGCTGAGGCTGGAGAACCGTTGGGAATTGGAAGATCAATAATTAGTCCTTTTCTGGACGAGAGGCTGGTCAGACACAGTGAAGACAGGAGGGAGGGCTGGCCAGAGTGCCCGTCCTGAACCTTCAAGCAGGACCAAGAAGGACTGTGGGATCAAATCCAAGATGTATTAAGAATATTTTTATACTCACAGATTAAGACTGAGAGTGTTTTACTCAACACCGTACAAGTCTTTGCCGTTTTCCTGCCATGTTAAGATGATAAATTCATAATCTAATGAAATAACACACATTTCACAACTCACGTTTAGTAACCAAACAATCGCAAAATAATGGCTGAAACTCGGATGAACGGAGCTCTTACATAGACAGATGACTCTTGAGTGTTCTTTTGGCAACTCACCTAATGAGTCATTCAAACTCCCAGTATGAGTGTGTGACATGTGCGCCTAATTGCAGTACTTAAAACGTGACAATTTATTTTAACAGCGCAGAGAAAAATGTCAGACGAGTTGCTTGACACGTTAAGGTTGCTCAGAAGTCTGTGCACACACAAATGAAACGTACATCTCGACATGTGTAACCCTGTTTACTTCTCTCGCGACTGATTAACTGATAACAATAGCTATTACGAAAAAAAAAGAAATGATATGCAAAGCAATTACAAGCACACAGGCCACTGTCAACATCTTCATAAAGTTCAATCACAAAGCAGTCAGCACGGAGTGGCAAGTACTGTAGTGGAATACAATTTTGAGGTACTTTGAGGTACAGTGAGTATTTCCATTTCCTCCTGTTTATTCCATCTACACCTCTGGTTGTGAGTTTCTTTTGCAGATTCAGATTAATGATGTATTTTCATGTTATTTTAAGATTTTATGTATTGCTGGGTGGAGGGATTCTGAAGCTACTCAGCAGCACACTGAGACACCTGCGTCCACCTGGCACTGCAACATGCGCCCAATAATTAACCGCAACCTTGTGTACAATAAATCTTTTCACCACAACGTCAAAAGCGGCGATTTAACTCTTTTCCATCAGATATGAGCAAATTCACCTGAACGCAGCACCACTTCCACCGCACATACACAAATACACAAAAGCAACTTAGATAAATTGCCCAAACTAAGGCACCCTTCCAGTCGGATTGTGCTCGGAGGCATTCTCACTTCAACCAGAGGACAAATGTAAAGACCAGTGTCATGAAGTGTGTGAAAAAATAATATAATGCAGGCACTGCTAGACCCTGAAGGTTTGCACTGGTGAGAGTCATTTCAAATCTTTGTGGAAAAAAAGCAGCAAATCATGCTCAATAAAAGTGTGCCCGGGCGGAGCTGTGATCTTCTCTCATGCGACAGAGGAAGGTGTCTGTCCGCACGTTTGCGCTGCGACTCGGTACGCCGTGAACCAGCAGAAGGAATCGCGGAAGCAGGAAGGAGGAAGTGGTGTGAGCGCGAGGCAGAGGGGAGGGAGCGCGTGGGGGGGGAGTAGCTGTGTGTTGATGAGGTGGAAGGCTGAGGTAAGAGGCTGAGGATGCAGGAGCGAAGGAGAAGATAGAAGGAAGAAAAAAAAAAGAAGGATGGATCGCTTTCCCATATTGCATGTGTAGCAGAATCCGTCATCCTGGTGTGCCAGATGTGCGTCATTCCCATCAAACTTTCCAAATTAAAGGGCCACCTCACCCCCCCTCCCCTCCTCCCCCCTCCCTCTAATCCTCTCTCCATCTCCCTCTCTCTTACCGTTAAGTCTCAGTATGCTTTTACACACATACGTGCACGCTCGCATTACTGTACATACATACACACTCGCTAACTTCTTCCTCTCCGTCTGCTCTTTTTTTTTTTTTTTTTTCAAGAGAACTTGCTGAGAGGGCTCAATTTATGATGTTTTGTAACAGTAGCGTCGCCTTAGGATGCAAAACACATCTCTATGCTGGCAGACTAGGCATTGTGGGTTATCTTATCTGATGTGTCGAGGGGTGGTGAATGTTATTTGCATGCTGCATTGATGTTCAAATAGCAGTTTGTACGCTTCCTCAGCAGGGAAAGACTGTGATTGTACGGTTGGCGAGCAAACAAGTGTATCAGATGATATCAGCCTTGGCCCACTTTGCTATCCTGGGTGAGTCTGTATCATAAAAACTTCACTCAGCTTATACATACATCTGTCTCCAACTCCGCCATCAGCTCCTAGTAACACACGTATGTGTGCGTGTCTGTGTGTGCAAGTTGTGCGAACCTGCGTCTGCTGAACTTTATGGCAGTGATATGTTAAGTACCTCATATTACAGTCATAAAAAAAAGGTCTGCAAGTTGCTTGATGCAGTTTAAAGCTGTAGAGGTAATGCCACAAATCACCCGGCGCTCTTTAGCCTGACACGCACCAACACAGACGCACACTCGATCCTGTTTGAGTGGCTGCCAAAGGCTCTGCCTTGCCTTTCATATGTACACAAAATGACAAGAGAGGAGGAAGGACGGGAGACGAGAGGACACGGGAGGAGCAGAAGCAAGAAGAAAGATGAAAGAAAAGGTGGAAGAAAGACAGTAATAAGGAGCAGAAAGTGTCTGAATTGTAAATGAGTAAATGTCACTGATGGCGGAGCGACTGGACAGACACATGATGGAGCTTTCATCCCTCACCGTACAGTGTCATTGCCCCGTAAAAGAGAGAGTCTGAGATCTATTTTGTCATTTTACGTCCAATTTCCTCAGGATAGGAGGGCACAAGATAAGTGAAAAAGCAGAGGGAAACACCCCGAACCCCCGAGTCTTTCTCTGTCTCTGTCTCTGTCTTTCTATCACACACACAACTACAGCGAGCAGGCCAACTTTTCCCGTCCCGTGCTGCCAGATGAGGTTTGATACCTGCGATTCCACCGTTAATCCTGGCTAGAATTTAAATAGAAGGGAAATTATTGTCTCTCTCTTACTTTCCCTTTCCCCACTTTCTCCATTTTCACTCCGTCTCCCAATCTCGCTCCCTCTCTTTTCTCCGACGCCGGGTGCAGAAAAAGCCTGACCTCTGCGTTTTCCCCCGTCCTTAAGATTGGTTTTAAATACTCAGCAGATTAAAGCACAGGCATGAAAGCTCACATTAGCCATATATTTAAAAATCCCCCTGGCCGATAATCCATGTATTTGTCAGAATCAAACACAGGGGAATAGAAAAGGGACCAATGACATGATGAGTAGCCTGAGCCAGACGTATTGTGAAGGGGAATTAGAAGGAGAGAGATACATTTAGCAGAATGGGGCCCAAGAAGAAAAGTCCTTCAGGATGATTATTGAAATTCACTCAAGTCTGGCTCACGTGAGCGTTTGACAGGACAAAAAGCACCGTGGCAATTTGATGACCTCCGATGCCCTTCACTGTCTCTCTTTTTCTTTTCACTCTACACTCTACACACACACACACACACAATGACCTGTAATGATAAAAGACTGATAGAATCTAATGTGGATTTTTTTCCCCCACATACTGTAGATCTGTGATGGTAATTGTTGGAAATTCTAACCCTAACAGACGAAAAGAAAATGCTTGTGAACGTACACGTTTTTATATTTGATTAAAGAATTTACATCAGTATTTTTTAAATTCATGTGATTCTTCTTCTCCTCTATTATTACAATTCATTTTTTCTGCCCCATCGCAGTAACTTCTGGCCAATCTTCTCTTTGATCAATAAAGAATGGCTCAATGAGCCTCCTTACTCAATGTTTGAAGTTTATTGCTGCACAAATCTGATGTCAGAGGTGAAGCTCCTACAAATGGACGCAGTTCATACTAAAAAACATAACATACACTCATGACGGCTCCTCGTTGAATATTTTCAGGGGACAACAGAACATCCACAAGGTCTCCATCTTATCTTAACCTGTGGGCACCCAAAGCCTCCTAACATAAAATATGCTAACTGCAAAGACTCCAAGGCCTCACAGGTTAACTACCATGTCAGTGGCATAAATTAAACATTCCTTTATGTCCAATAAATTTCTACCACACATTAAAAAAATACAAGCAGAAAGAAAAGCTGAATAAATGCATGAATATTTGAAAGGCTGGAGAAATGTGTTTTTGTCCATCTATGGCATGTTTTCTGTTTTATATTTTACAGCAAATTACAAGGACATTCTTACAAAAAAGACACATTCATAAACAGTTCCCTGCTGCATCCTTTTTAGTACAACCACTGACATTACTTCTTGTCTCTGTGTGTATTCTTTGAGCTTTGAATAGTCTGGGGAACTGAGAAGTGTAGGTCAAAAGAAATCATTGAGTCTTTCACAGCCTTAGTTCGCATACACAAACAAATGCTGCAAATGTCAATAACAAGTTACAGCGAATTCTAGATCAGGACTTATATAGAAGAAAACACACACACACACACACACACACGTTGCGCTCACTGATGTGAAGACTCCAAGGTTGTGAAAACTTAAGGACATTAAATGTTTTCATTTATTATTTTATTTGACTGTTGTATCTAATCCTAACCCATTGACCCGCTGGTGATCATTCATTTTCTCTTATTTTGTTGTTTTGCACTTTGACGTTATTCATTTCTCTCCCCTCCTGGTATGTCATCTCCCTCACAGTATACAGAGAAATTCAAATATTTTTCTTTTCTCTTCAGAAATTCTCCTTTTTCTTTCTTCTCTTTCGCTTTTGACACTTTTCCCTGGCATCTATTAACCTATCACCACATGCGTGATAGAGTCTTGAGCTGGTTATTGTATCAGGGCTGTTACGTATGTCAGCTTAACACTGATGGCCACACTAATGTGACAGAGCTCTCCGGGTTACATCTCTCTTTCCTGCATTAAAAAATCTTCAGCAGAGAAATGCCACACATCACATGTTCCAAAAAAAAAATGCACAGACACCAAAAAGGTTGCTGAAGAAAGCCAGTCCTATCCTAACCTTCCTCTCCATCCCTCCATCCTACAGCCTCCCTTTCTCTCATTCCTTGAGCCAGTCACTGACAGCACACAATGCAGAGGTAGAATCATAGAAGCTTTTCCACATCTTTCAGTGTCTGTGTGTGTGTGTGTGTGTGTGTGTGATGCTCTCGGAGACAAAGACCCCTGCTGTAGGGAGTCCTGTGGGAAAGGCGTGCGGCCGGAAGATGTGAGCGCGCCGGCGAGTGATAATGTCAACTTGAGAGATACGGCGTGTCATTTTACACAACCACACATCAAAAAAGACAGCGGGGGGGACGGAGGAGAAGACAGCATGTCATTTGTTTGCTTTGATACAAGATCGCACCGAGGGAGAGACTGCAAGGCTCTCAGAGTGCGTGTATGTTTGTATGTCCTGCACGTGAGCAGATGAAGGGATAGGGTTTCAGGGAGATTTCCTAAATGTCTCGGCTTAAGTTACACCCGGACAGACAAACACACGAAGACTGGCACAGTTCGGTCGTGTCTGGTCTGGGAGCTGAAGGACCAGCATCTTCAGAGGCCATGTCACAGGACACCGAAAATTACAAGTGACCCAGTTTGGATAAATATAGCAGCGATGAAACGCTGGGTGCTGAGCTCGTTTTGGCCTAATGTTAATGTCCTTTTCATTTTCAGAACTAAGATGTGGTCGTTTTAACCCAGTGCTAAACACAATGAGCTGTGTTAGCTGTTCAGAACAATTTGCACATGGCGAGCGGTCGTGGCAGATGTCTTTGCCACTGTCGCCTTTACTTTACTCAAGGACTCGTCCATGGTGAGAATTGTTTCAGTCTCTGCAGTGAAAAAACTGCAATGACTGCATAATCTGTAGCAAGTAGTGACATGTAGGTTTAAAAACAGATTATAACATACACAACAATAAAAAGGTTAATAATGTACCCAGTATGGGACATGGGTTTGGGGGTTTTTGGGGTTTTTTTGCTATGTTTACCCAACAGTAATCTAATACTAGTCAGACACTGAGTGCTCTTTGATACTGCGCTCTGCCGTATTTTACTGCGTGTCATATTTCATATTTTTATTCAGCAGTGACATAAAACAAACAGAACAGCCTGTTGTCTTGAGTGGTTTTCTACCCACCTGAGTGAAATCTTTTCACCTGCTCCTTAACTCATACACATCCTCTCCATTTCCACTTACTCAGTCGCTCTTCCTCGGTGTACAAATGCGAAGACAAGTTTCCTTCCTTCCTCCTTTCCTTCCGTCCTTCCCTTTCCTCCTCCACATGTCGGTGTCTAATGCATGATGAAGTGTGTGTGGGAATGCATGCATGTGTTGCGTTTCGCTGCCCCAAACGTGGTATAATAAAATTACTTTCTTGCCAAAACATCCGAAAATTTAGACATCAATTTCCATTTTTCTTTGATGCATCATTACGGATGATCTGTGAGCATCTGATCTCCCGAACTCTAACTCAGGGAAATCTTCAAACTTTTCATCACGGCTGCATGAATCAAAATCAATATCCGAATGCAGAAAAAGGGTGAGACAGCAACATTGACCTTCCTTCAAAAGTTAAATGATTTGATGAAGCGTTATCATTGTGGAAGACAGGAAGTTTCCCCTCGTTTTTTTATTTATAGAAGCTCTTCACAGAGAGCCTTGACTCTCTTTGTTTTGTGACCTTGTCGGTGTGAATGTGTACCAGTCAGATTTACACTCACCTCACCAGGTTCGAGACTTTTTCCTGGACTTGACTGCAGGTCACAACGAGTCCTTGAGGTGTAGAATAAGATCCTCTCTCTCTCTCTCTCTCGCTCCAGCTGTCCCTGCATGTGGGAAGAAGTGTGTGAGTGTGTGTTAAAACAGCTTGTTAACACGTACGCCACTGCCTTGGCTGGGACTCCCTAATTATTCCCTTCCAACCAAAGGCCAAGATGAGGAGAGAGAGTAGTGATAAACACATTTTCTTAGTTTGTCTGTCTCTCTCTGTTCCACTTTGGCGTGTGTGTGTGTGTGTGTGTGTGTGTGTGTGTGTGTGTGTGTGTGTGCGCGTGTGTGTGCACATATGATCGTGTGATGCAGCTGTAATAGTAAACATGTTTATGAAACATCTGCTAATAGAAAGCAGGTGTTGATTGGCTGTGATCCTCCCAGCAATCAGTGTATATTCCGAGCCTCACACAGATGCCACTGTATGCTTTGAGGCCACACACACACACACACACACACACACACACATGTTGTTCACAGGTACAAGAGATATTATTAAAATACAACCAGCCCTGAGATCGCAGTGGTGTTTTTTTTTTGGAGCCACAGTCTTCTTGTTGTCTTTGCATAACCACATAGGCTGCAGCGGTATGTTTGTGTGTGTGTGTGTGTATGCGTGTGTGTGTATGCGTGTGTGTGTTTGTTTATGCAAGTGTGTGTATGCAGCCTTCCCACATTGTCTTTATTTGTAAACATGCACACTCATATGTGCACTAAAGAAGGCGTGGGCACATTTGTGAATGTTTGTATAGCTCGGTTTGTGTGCTGCTTTCCCGCTCTTACTCTGTTTATTTGTATACGTGTGTGTGTGTGTGTGTGTGTGTGTGTGTGTGTGTGTGTGTGTGTGTGTGTGTGTGTGTGTGTGTTTGAGGCCTCTCTTTGGGTTCGCTCTCAAGGCATTGTGGGATTTTTGTGGGGGTTGTTTGTAAACATCAACAGCAGTAAGTTTTATTTTATTGTAGCTTTATTTTACGACATTATTCCCAGATGGCAGCTCGAGCCCGCTCATGTTTAATGCGCCTACCACACATTCTGCGCTCCCTCGCCGCCTCACATGTGCTTTTGCTCTCATACGCAAACAAACAACACGCTCTGTGGAACTGATGCGCTCAGGAATGAGCAGAGAGGGAGACTTTTTTCCTCTTTCCTCCACACACACACACACACGCGCGCGCATTGGCGGAAATAGCCTCATTTTTTAATCAATCCCAAATCCTGCGTTTAAAAGATCAGATTGAGTTATTCAAGTTGGTGGCAGGAGCTTTTTTCTCTTTTTCAGCAGCTCTGTGACACCGTGGGTGAGCTCTCCCATATTTCTCTTTAATTAAGCCAGGGAAAACCTTGTAGTACAGCCAACCCAGCTCATGTAGCCACTTATGTTTTAATTTAATTACCTGTCCACTTTGATAATTATTCCCCCTGATTAACAGGGAGAGAAGGGTTCCTAAATGGGAATAGAAGAAGGGTGAGAGGGCCAAACGGCGTTTTTCTCCTTTCACCAAGAACAAGAATGAAGGTGTTGACTCAAGAGGTCCAAAACCAGCTCTATTTTGATCCGGTTTCATACTTGGACGGCTTCAGCCCGGCCTGGATTGGATTTATTCGGGCCGTGCAGACCACAACACACACAAGTCCTACTGAGTTTCCTGTGCTCTGATTTTTATGCAGCCGTTCGCCAAAACAGACAAACAACAACCAACAAATCATGGTTCCCCAAACAGGCGAGGCGGTGATTGATATCTTTAGCAAAAATGTCAACAGTTACACAACAACAAGCAGACGGACGATGCAGTCTCTCCTCTCTCTGTTGCGCCTCTCGTTTCCCAGGATTCAGCTGGCTTCGAGTCGACCGTGCACGCACACCTGCCGGGCTCCGCTCCTGGACGATCCCCTCTTGGTTTGGTGGATCAAACTTGAAAGTTGCACTTTGACGATAGCAGCCACTTAAAAAAGTCACAGCATCACTCCTCACCATCCAGTTGCTCATATTAGCACCCGTCAGATTTATTGGAGACATTTAACAAAGTGTTCCTGGCAAAAAAACTGTGGCAGGTTCAGAGGAAGAGGCCAGCGAGCGAGAGAATGTACGGCTGCTCGTGTACGCTCGCACGCACGCAAACATTTGCACGCATGTAGACACGCGTGTTTTTAGTGGTATTGATCGTGCTAATGAATGTGTTGTGATTTACTGCAGCCGTGGCCCATTGTTGGGTGGTGCTGTGATGGACTGCCATCATTTTCCAATGGTTAAAAGCTTCGACAGAGACGAGGCAGGAGGGCAGAGTCACATTTAACAGCCATAGCAAAAATTATTCCAAGATCTTCTGATGAGTTATAGCAGCCTTTTTTTTTACTGACTTTTTTTTCTGCTGCGACAGGTATGATGTAATTTCCAAATTTCATCAAAGACCGTAATCTCAACACTGATTATGCTGTCAATTAGTAAATGAATGTGGTGGGGGGAGAAAAGGTGGTAATAACTCTGCAAAAGGAGTTGTCAAGCTTCCAAAATACATAAAGGACATAGTGAGAGAGGCAGACAGTAAAAACTGTCCAATCACAATATAACTGTCTATTTGCAAGGAAAGCGTGAACCCACTTAAACTGATTTTGCAGATATTTTTTATTTGTGGAACGCGGCATTTCTTAAGTTGGTGTAAATCTTTTTTTGGCGTCAGTCGAGTCAGGCAGACGTGCAACGTGAAAAAAGATGAAAATTGTCTTTTAAGGAGGTTTGTCAAGAGCAAAAACACAAATGATTCAACTTTTTTCCTGAGGGGAATTCATTTATTTACCAGTACAACACATGGGAAACAATGTATACACATTTGAAAGTGTACGCAATCCAAATGTTTAATAGTAGACTGGTTCTGTTGGGCCGATCATGCTTTGTTTCTGACGGTTTCTGAGCTCAAACTCTGTGCAGGCTAACATCTGTTCCTCTCTGCCTCCACAATAGCACAACTCAGCCGGGATGCAAAGAGAGGTCAAAAGATCAGTGCCTTCCCCTCACACACACACACACACATACACACACTGAGAGAGAGAGAGAGAGAGAGAAAGGCAGAGAGAGGGAGGGAGACACAGAGAGAGAGAGAGAGAGAGAGAGAGATACCTCTCACCGGCTGCTGTTTTCCTATTGTGCGCCAGGGCAGCGATGAAAACGCGCACCTGCTTTAGAGGCATTACGGTAGCGCAGCAAACTGTCCCCCTCGCAACACACACACACTCCACACTCGTGTACACACACACAGCTCTGGTGATTCAACCCTGATTTCCAGCGAACGAGCGAGCAACAGACGGGATGCCAAAAAGTGAGGACCGGTGGAGAGGTGATTCGCGCTGAATAAGCCTCTTGAAGAGATAGCGGAGGAGGCAGACGCAACAAAACAAGGCGAGAAGCTGCGCTCTTTCTCCGCGGCAACTTGCGCACAGTGCCAGAGTTTTAGCGGCAGTATTGTTCTGACTTCACTCCAGAGGGGCCACTCCGAGGAGCGAGGACGCACACAAAAGGGAAAAAGGAAAGGACTAACGAGCACGCTTTGTCGTTTTAAAGTAATGGTCCTGCGGTCTTAGATCCTAGATTTCTCTGTCTGTCTCTCTCTCTCTCTCTCTCCTCTCTGTTTCTTTCCAATTTTTTTTTTTTTTTTTTTTGTGAATTTTTTCGTCCCGTCGGTTTGTGTCCCCCTTTTGTCGCCGCGAGAGAGTGGACGCGCCGGGGGCTTGAGGAGCAGAAGCGGGCTGTCCACATGGTCCAACCACTGGCGTGAAAGTTGACTTCTTCAGAAAACAAGAGAACAGGTTGATGCATTATCTACACTTTCCTTCTAACCCCCCAGCACCACCTTCTCCTTCTCCTTCTTTAAAATCTTTCTCAGCCTCTCCTCGCTCTGTGCTTCCATTGAAACTCTCACACACACATTAGAGAACCAAAAAAACACCGAACTTCAACTTTTCATCGCACATTGTCGGCGAAACTCCCACAAAGTCTGCCTAATAACATAATAGGGTATTAGAGAGTATTATAGCGCGGGGCACACTCGGACTTTTCCTCTTTCAGACTTCCCTCCGTCCGTGTTTCACTTTAACTTTTCTTTTTTCTCCGGAGTGTTGAAACTTATCAGCCACGTTTCTAAAAGAAAAAAAATCCTCTTTGAAGTGTTTGAGTAAAAAACAAAAAAGCAGAAATAAAACTCGAGGCTGGGATAACTTTCATTTGAGCGCTTCGCTTCTCTTTCACACGTGTTAACGCACGCACGCAGCAGAACGAGCTTTATTCCAGCCCGACATTTATTTATTTGCTTAAAGGGACGTTCATTTATTCCAACCTTTAGAACCCGCCGTCACACACCGGGAGCACCGCTTATAGAAACGTGTCATTGTCCGAAGTCTGAACGCTCATGACACAACACAAGTTTTTTTTTCAGGTTAGGACTAACTAAGATGTCGGGAGTGGACGCGACAAACGTGAACTTTGCGTCCCCGCTGATAACTCTCGTTAAGGGATTTGATAATAAACACCGACCGAAGTTATGTGGTGATAATTTTACGCGGCCGTCTGAATGCTTTGTCATCGCCTCAGTACCTGTTTAACTCCCAGCCGTGAAACTCTCTTCAAATTCCCGATAGTTTCATTTGTCTGGAGTTTTTTGATAATTAAACAAAAGCGTTTAAAATGACACAAAAAGCGTCCATACGTCCCTCCGCGAGGATAAAGGGCTCCCTGTCTTAAGACAGGGAAAAAGCTTTCTTGTGGACATAGTCAATAGGTCAGCAGACAATAGTTTCTTTTCAAACGATTTTGACTTTTGAAATTGGAACCGCGTTGTGTGACCTCTTTGAGTTTGATGTGATTGTTTTTTTTCTGTATGATCTCGGTAAAAGTGCCGCGAAGAGCAGGGCGCGAGGAAAGTTGTGAAAGTTTAATTCCACTTTTAACGCAGGATATTAAAAAGGCATCGCTGCTGTGTGTCTGCCAGAGAACCAGTGCACTGCAACGCTGATGCCTTTTCTCTTTTTAGAATTCACAAACGAGGCTCGTTTGCACGAGGACAAAAACACAGCCTCGATGATGAAATATAAAAATATTCCCTCATATTTAGAGTTGACTCAGGCATTATAATAAATTTAGAAATTGAGGGGGCTGGAGCCTGCAGCAGAACCTCTGCATGACCCATGTTTTCCCTTCTTGCTGCAGTCATAAACCGCCTGAAAGCAGGCCTGCACCACAGAGCAAAATCAGCTCCACTTCCGAGAGAAGAACAAGAAAAACTTCAAATCGCGACTATAATTTTATTTTATTTTTTTTGCAAAGAGGAACTCGCCTTTAATTTGCCTGACACCAAAATTAGCTGTGAAATTTTTAACGTGCTGTTGTTCTTTTCTCTCTCTCTCTCTCTCTCTCTCTAAAATCAAATCAAACTCATCAAACATCAGCCAGAACATCCCCGCGTGTCAGGAGGCTTCAGGTCCCGCGTGATGGAAAAGCAGCAGACACACAAAAAAAAAAAAAAGAGTGAGAGATGAAATGACAATTAATTGCTGTTAGTTGTCTGTCATTGAGAGAAAAGCATACAGGCCGTGTGGGTGCACACCCTGACACGGGCATTATTGCCCCGTGATTGATGGGCGCTGGGGCATTTGGCATAATTAATTTTATTTACTGTGTCCTCTCTCTCCTGTTGTGTGCCCCCCCCTCCTCCTTCTCTCTCGCTCACCTCCTCCACCTACCCCACCCACCCACCCCTCCTCCTGTCCTCTGTGGTGGCATTTCCGCGACGCGATGACACACTTTTAATTGCACTTTAATAGAAGATCCAGCGGGAATGAAAAAGCTCTTCATCACGTTTTATGACCTTGTCACGTTTTCCGGTGTCAGACAGGAAAGCAGGTATTTTGTGGTGGCTCGGAGCCCCCAGGTGTGAAGTGTATGCAGAATTAAAAACCATTAAAAAAAAACACCAAAACTTTAATTTCAGCTGCGTGAATTACACAACAAGCCTCATAAAAACCTGCACATGAATGTCTTTTAATGCTCTCATGCTTCATGTTGAGGTTTATTTAAATCAGCAAAATCAAATCCGAATTTTAGGACGTTTAATTTGTTATTTTTATCTAAGAAACTGCCTGATTTTTATTTGCATATCAGCACACCTGGAGCAATTTATTATTATAGGGTGAAAATAATTGACAAGTGTGCTGGCAGCAGCCCTCAATGCACCCATCTCTGATAACTCTCTGCAGCTGATATGATAAATGTGCTGAAAAGGTTTTTTAGAAATCTGTAGAATAAAAAAAAAAAAGTTTATACGTCAGTCAGTTCAGATTTTTAAATTATAATTTAAAAAAAACGAAGCTCCTTGTTGCTACATGTTCTTTCAGCTGCTTAATTCCTCTTTGGATCACGTCTCTGTTAAAACAGTGATGTTTGGAGTTGTAGATACGATTTCCAACGAAATACAGGTCACCACACAATTTAGTCATCTCTACAGTTTTATTTAAAATGACCTCACGTGCATGATAACCACACGCAGACCTCCAGAAGAGACCCAGCTCAGGGAGGAGAGTGACGTTAAGGATGGAGAAAATCTCCTTTTTAAAATTTTTTATTTGTTACTTCTGTTTCAGCATTTGCCACGAGGATAAACTGAGTGTGAAGTTATCATTTCTGTGTGGTGCTTTGCTCGTTGATAGGCTATCACATCAGTGACAGGCTTTTCAGAGAAATATAATAGGAGACATTGAACAAAAGAGTATTTGAGAGGCAGAAGTAGTTATTTGGGTAAAAAGGAGAGTACGTGTGCAGGAAGCCAGAGGTGTCAGAGACAGATTGACTCTCTCTGCTCTCTGTCGGCTATTGTGCGTCCGTGTCTGTGTGTGTTTGCCTCAGCGTTGCCACCTTTTTTCATCTGACTTGCTTCAACACTTTTCCTTTCCTTTGCTTTTTTCTCTCCCTCCCACCCCCCTCGTCCTCTCTCGACAGCTGTGTCTTTTCCATGTCCTGTTTTGTTTCACTGTTTGTAAGAACTGCTCGCGTACTGCTGATTTTTATCAGTTTCAGACCCTGTTCTCCGACACACTATTGTTTTTCTGTTATGCTTACTGACACATTACTGAAAAGATGATTTTCAGCTCGGGCCCTGTGTACAGTGACTGTTTTTTTGCCGGTGTGTGTGTGTGTGTGACTCGAGCTCGTCTAGAGACGGCCAATAATGGCTGTGAATTCTCTTGCGCTTTAAAAAACCCCTTCAGCAGGATTAAAAGCCACCAATATGATTGTGTTAGTCCATAAACTCACTCAGAGAGTCCTTACCTCCAGCGTGAGCGCGTGAGAATGTATGTGTGCAGGAGTGTATATATCTGAGTGCGGGAGTGTGTGTGTGTCTACAGGAGTGCTTTTTTCTCAATTCACCTGTCCTGCTTGAGTGAAAATGGACAGTATTTGAAGTTTTAAATGTCCTGTGCGTCGGTAGTGTTGATGGCTGCCTGTCCGTCTCTCCATCTCTGGCGCTCTCTTCATTAAAGCCCTCCTGCTATCCCAAACCCACAAGTCTGAGTGGGCTTCTGGCTCTAAAGTGATGTTGAAGAGCGCCCGTATACGACTCTGCTATACATGTAGGGTTTGACCCGTGATAGATACTCACGGGTTTACTTCTATTGCGGCACTTAGTGCATTACCTGCTTAAAAGCTGAAATAGTTAAATTTTCAATATCCTTTAGATGGGCTTTGAGAAAAGCAAAAAAAATATTGCTGCGCAGGTTTTTAAATGGAATTATTTCAAGTGTTGGTCCTGAAGCTGCCGTTATTGCAAGATGTGTGCGCAAAACTGTAATCTGTGCTGGGCTTTTAAAAAGTGGAAACACTGTAGGAGCAGAGATTCTACAGGTTGTAACGACTGTGTAATTATGTGTTGAGATGCAACACATTTTAATGTATCACTGATTTTTATGGAATAAAAAATTGTTTTTTTAGTGATCTGAAGAGATGGAAAATACAAACCTACACGTCGCTTTATGTTATCAATGAATAGCGTTCTAATAGCAATTACAGGCCTGTTCCTCTTTAAAATATGTTAAGGAAATATAATTGACAAATTAATGGATTAAATGAAGGTGTTATTCTTCATGGGCAGCCAGCAAGTGGGGCAATGTTCTGGTTGTGTATTGAAGTGATTGACTGCGCAGTGAAGCTGCCGCCACATTGCTTTAGACTGAGGCCTGATTATACATGTGGTTCTAATTGAACCTGTTATTTAGCAGAGGTTGAGGGCTGAATACGTGTGTGTGTGTGTGTGTGTGTGGGTCTGTGTGTGCGTATAATAAATCCTGCACATTTTTCAAAGATGAGATGTGTTTTTATGACGGGTCAGGAGGCTGTGTCATGCAGGGAAGTTGCAGGACAGAGGAGAAGCAAAGGCGGGAAGATGCCTTCAGCGCTCTTTAGGAAGCTGACCACCTGTGAGGGAGAAAGAGGAGGCAGTTGTTGTCTTTTGTTGCCGTTTTCTTTTGCCCTTTTGTGTCTTTTTGAACAGAGCTGTCATCGCGTACGCGGTGACAGCGACCCCGCTCGCAGCCCCAACTTAATTCTTTAAAATGTACGCACTCCTCTCCCTCTGATTGATAAGGTAATCATTTTGCCTGACACAGTGGTTTAGCCTGTGGTCATTAACATGTCCATGCGTTTCAGATGAGTTTTTCTATGCGTGCGTGTGTGTGTGTGTGTGTGTGCATGGGGAGGTGGTGGTGGTGGGGGGGTTGGCTGGAAGGCAGGCCGACTCAGAGATGTTCCTCCAGCTCCACAGAGCACCGGCCCATTAACAGCTGATGGATGTGGGAAGGAGTGACCCAACAGCTCAGAGCGGAAGAGACTGTTTCCTATGGGCAGGGAGGGGAAAGGGAAGCACACAGGGAGAGATAGAACATATGAGTGAAAGGCTGGTAGAAGCGAGGGGGAAACGACAGCGCGATGGGGTTTTAGGCGTGGGTCATTATAGCTGAGGAAGCATTAGATCAGCCTCTCCAGAGTGCGCTTGGCACCTGAGGCCATGGCTGCAGCTGAAGGGAGAGGGCTGTGGCCGCCGAGTCTGGGGGAATGAGAGCAGACCGTGAAGTCAGGCAGTTGGAGCTATCAAGTTTGATTTCACAGACAGAAAGAAAGAGTCACCCGGGATCATTAGGTCAGTGGCGCAGGCAGGTGGAGCACACGAGACGGTCAGCCGAACGAAGCAGGAAAAAGAAACACCCGAGCAAAAAACAAAACAAAAACCAAGAGAACGCCCGTTGTGTTCAAGCAGAGCATCTTCATGAAAAAGCTCTCATCGGTCGTTGTGTCCCCTGCTAACTCCGCATTGCTTCTGACAGCTGTATTTGTGTTATGGATTTTCCTTCACTCTGTCCCGTCTCCCTTTCCTTTTCCCCTGCCTCCCTCTCTCAGTAGTCAGCTCCCCTCCCCTCCATCGCCTCCACCCTATGACCTTTTGTAAGCACTTCATCAGAGAGCCGTTGGTGTTTTCTAAAGCGCCGCGACAAACTGACAGGGCAGCCGTCAATCGAGCGGGGGGGGGACCGAGGGAGCAGATCAGTGGAAAGCTTCGCTCAGAACAACAATGTGACTAAACTTTCTGCAGCACTGCTTTAATGTGTGTTGAAAAGGATGGCTGTGAAGGGTAGGTGACAGCTGTGAAGCGCGAGACTCAGAATGTTATGGATATGCACACACACGCGCACAGCACACACACATTTTGCACATTTCATAAACCGCCTGACTGTAAAGAAGCGTTACACAGCTCTTGAGTGCTCGTCTGTCCGTGGTGCTGCGGCGGTAAAATCTGCCGAGCGGACAAATGAACGCTCCGATAAAACGCTGAGGTTCACAGAAGAAGAGGAGGAGCGCTCGGGGGATTCACATCCAGGTCCATAAACTCAGCGTCAATCTGATTCAAATGATGTAAATACCTCAAATTCAGATTTCTCATTTCATTTTTTATCAGATATCAGATTTACCATTAATCTGATTTATTTCAACACTTTTCTTTTTTTTTTTAATTTGCATCAGAATATTTGAATTTCTTCAACCAGGATGACTTTAACATTAACATATGATGATAGGAAATTAGCGATGCAGTATTTCCCCCTCGTCCCTGTTCACTGCGATCCTGGACCGGGGAGGTAATAACCATTTAAATGCATCTCATTATGTTTTCTAATCCGTAAAGTATCAGGGATGTTGGCTAACGCAGGCAAAAGTGAGTCTGGAGCGTTGGCGCACACTGCTCTTTTATGGTATTAGTATTTATGGTATTAGTTCCGGGGGACATGGGATGCCTACTTAAGCTATTAGCATGTGAGGCGCCGTGGGATGATCCATCCCCTGACAGGACGAGCTGTTAACCAGTGTTAAACCAAATCACAATAGGCTGCCTGGGTTGACAGATTGACAGAGCTCGCTCTCACCGCTCGCTTGGTCCTTCCTCCTCCGCCGCCACCACAGCGCGTAACCTCACGTGAAGATTTGTTCGTGTCAGAACTCCAAGAGCTCAGGGAATTTTGTTTTCCAAAACTTCTAGTTTATTATTGAGTGATAACGTCTACTGTAAATATGATGAACACGATTTAGCCCCTAGCAAACACTCGATCTGTGTCTGTGTGCTTCTTCCTTCGGCCCTCAAGGTGAAGAGGCTGTGCAGGCTTTGCCCAGCGGGGAGCAGACACTATGGCTTCTATAATGCCCTTTCAGAGAAGGGAAGGGAGGGGAGGCAGGAGGAGAGGATGGTGGCTGCTGCAGCCGCTATCGGGCGTCCTGGAGATTGCTCACAGACAAGAAGGATGCTGTTCTGCGTGTGTGTGTGTATACTTATTGTGTGCGTGCGTGCGCGTGCAACCACAATTAACTGTCAATCATCGGCTGACCCCTCCACCTCTCTCCTCCTCGGACAGAATTCCTCAGGTTTTAGGTTCTGTTTTTCAGACGGCTGTCAGGAGGGAGAAGAAAAGCAAACAGGTCGTCACTTTCCCAACTTGCGTGTGTATTTTCTTTAGTCATTTCACAGTTCTGGGGAAAACACGCTCTCCGTTATTATTTTTATAGATTGTTTTATCTGAATCACAGACAAAAAACTTTCCCAGACAGAGACACAGAGTTGTGTTTAGCGGTGCGCTGGTTCATCCGCGGCTCTTTTCCTTTTTTTTTTTTTTTCCTGCTCTGTGGCTGCTCGCTGGGCATTGAAGCTCCGTGTGTGTGTGTGCACATACACATGCACGTCTGTGTGTGGTGGGCATTGTTGACCGAGAGACATCTGCCACTAGATTATACCCAGCTGTTATCTGAATAATTGTGTAATCCCCCCCCTCGCTCCCTCCCTCTCTTTTACTCCCTCCTTCTTTCCCTCCCCTCCCTCCCTCCTCCTTCTCCTCCTTTGCTCCCCTTCTTGCCCCCCACATCCCTTCTTCCTCGGGCTGATGAGACGGAGAGTGATGAGTCTCTTTTCTGTTTGGCACTTTGGGCTTTTTTTTCACGAGTGTTTATGAGTGTGTGAGCTGGCGTGTGTGAGTTAGCGTGTATCTCTGCAGCCCCTGGTCACCGGTCGTTGTCTGACATTTGTAGAAGGGTTTTAGTCCTACCTCCCCTCCCCTCTCCCCCCTTGCACACGCACACTCACCTCCCTCCACTTCTCCTCCCCTGCCTCCCTCCCTCCCTCCCCGTGGCTCTCGGGGAAATAAAAGTAGCCTAATCCTGCCAGATCAAGATTGCTGTCCACCACAGCTTTACCAGCCTGTGAATTAGAGCCAGCTCTCATGTTCCCGAGGAGAGAGAAGGCAGAGAGTGTGTGTGTGTGTGTGTGTGTGTGTGTGTGTGTGTGTGTGTGTGTGGTGTGTTTGCGTTGTGGGCTGTTGGCCTTTGAAGCAGTGTTAGCTGTTTGCCGGCTGAATGTTGGTCAGGGGGTGAGAGGGAAGGAAAAGCAGATAGAAAGCGCTGCAAAACAAGAAGAGATGACCGGTTCAGGGCAGGAGCCGTCGTGTTTGGATGAGAGAGACTCTGTTTAGATTCTTAGCTCGCTGTCGTAGCCAAGGTAATTTTCAAATGACTCTGAACAGGCCACATATGATACTGCTCAAATATATTTACTGTTATCAGATGTCATGTTAATTAAAGAAAAGTTTTCTAGTTGTTTTTTTTTTTCCTTCCATGTGCCATAGTTTTTCTTTTTCAACTTCAATGCATCAATTTAAGTTTTAAAATTGCAACAAAAAGAAAAAGTCCACGATTTTTTCTTCTTTTAACAATTAATTAAAACCATTTTTTCTTGGATTAAAAGAGGAAAAACATCATTCAGACGTAGCACATGCTCAGTGCTGCACTGTATCTACAAAGGCACAACAAAAAAACAGGCATCCCCCCGTTTTCTGACGACTTATAATGACATACGTAGACTAAAAGAGACAATTTTATCAGAGCTTTTTCTACTTCGAATTTTAATGTATCGGTGAAAGATGTTTGTGTGTCAGTCGTGGGGCTGCATACACACACACACACACACACACACACACACACACACACACACACACACACACACACACACACAGCATGAGTGCCTGCAGTTGCCAGGGCTGCCTTCATTTCTGGTCCGTGGTTGGTCGGAAAGTGTTCTTTTCCCTGTCGGAGCTCCGATAGTCACTCACTGTGAAGGACTCGACACTCGCTGTCTCTCTTTTCTCCTCCTCGCCTCTTATTCTGTTGCACTTTCTCCTGTCCATCTACTCCCCTCCCGTCCGCGCTCTCCCTCTCTCCTCCTCTCCTCCTCTCCCCGTCATGCCTGTTGTCTCTAATTATCACGACTCTGTGTTCCCTCAGCCTCTTCATTACATCCAAGCTGTCATCACAGTTTACCTCCAGCATTTGCAACCTCTCCTCAGGCCCCGTTTCAATAGGAATCATTTATTCTATAAGAGCGAAACGACAAGACTCGATGCGAGGTCAATCAATAACGCTCTCAGCGAGCTGCTTTGTGAATTTTTCCCCCTTTTTTTTTTTTTTTTTTTCAACAGCAAATTGAAAACATCGTTCAAAAAAGAGAAATTTTAAACTAAAAAGTTTTCTTCTTTAAATCTGTTTGTGAAGCCAAAATATTTTGCTGGCTTTGAATGCAAGCAGAGAACAGATTCATAATAACAGTCATCTGTAAACTTGCTCTCAAAGAATTATATTCAGACCAGGAATAAAAGCGTTGAACTATGTTGATAAATTTTGCTTAGGTCATTTTTTTTGTGATTACTGAGCGCGATGTGTCCCTGGACAACAATGCCAAACTTCTCTGACAAAAACAACAAATCACACGAAATGAAACTGTTCTCGCTTTTTTACTCATTATTCCGTGAGCGTGAGAGACTTCCTTTGATGTATTTATAATCAGCGAGTTACGGAGAAAACACGGGCGTGTATTTTCTTCAAGGACTAAGGGCATTTATTATCAGGTTGAAAGTATGGCCATTTGGGTTGTTGGATTAGGAGACACCACAATGCCGATTTGCCCAGTGAAGGTCAGAGCCGCTGTATGCAACCTGTAGCTCTAATCGGTGACTTCTGCTGCTGCAGGTTTCCATTGTCTAAAGGTCAGTCGGGAACAGTGCATTAGCCTTGGAAAGTAGTCAGCATAAACGAGGGAGGGGACTGAGGGAGGAACGAAGGACTAAAGTACAAAAAAAGAGGACAGGAGGGAGGGTGAGTGGCAATGAAACCCTGGCATGCTTCGTGGTGTCAGGCAGGCGTTCGGCTTCTGGGGGCTTTGTGAAAAGTTTGCCTGTGAAACTTTGCTGAAGGCTGGGTTTGGTTTGAGCAGCTCCCCCAGGGGTTCGCTCAGAGAGTGGGTGGAGGGAGGAGGAGGAGGAGGAGGAGGAGGAGGAGGAGGAGGAGGAGGAGGAGGAGGAGGAGGAGGAGGAGGAGGAGGAGGAGGAGGAGGAGGAGGAGGAGGAGGAGGAGGTGGGAAGGGAAGTGAGAAAGCAAAGAAGAGAGGAGGAGAGGGGAGCAGAGCACAGAGACCAGGCATGCCGTCACAGTTGTCCGTTGTAACGGCGCACAGGCCCTCAGTCGCTGATCTAAGAAACACAACTCCTGGCTCACGCCCCCTCCTTATCCCTCCCCCTCTCTTTCTCTTCTCCGCCCTTTCTCGCTCTCCTCTCTTTCCCTCCATCCTCCTCCTTGCCGCTCGGCCTCTCTGTCTATCTCTCTCTTAGCTTTCGACAGCTCTGCGCTGTGGTTGGAGCGAGCGCTGGTTATTAACATACAGTTTGCATCAGTGGAACGGCGGCTAGACCTATTTGCTGGTAATGAGGATAGGGGGGCCCGTGCTGTATAGTAACTTGTTTGACCTCTAGTGACGGGGTCAAGTTCATCCTGAGGAGGTGTAATCCCCCCCCCCAACCTTCAGCCTAAACACCATGGGGGGAGGATGTCAGGAGTAGGAGGAGGAGGAGGTGGGGGAGGAGGAGTGCACCGAGGTGGCCTCTCTTCATCCCAAATTTGAATCTCTCATCCCCTTCTCCGCTCTCTCCTTCCTCTCCCTTGTCCCCTCTCTTCCCACAGGGTTAATAGAAGGGGAAATTGATAGTTCTGTGTGGTAATTGTGGCTTTGAGAATTCTCCGTCTCCCACGGAGAAAGATGAGGGCAGCTGTACCAAAGACAGAATGACGTGTTGTAAGAGAAAGAGAGAGGGAGAAATATGGGGAGAGAGGCAGATGGGAAAGCAAATAGAGCCCCCCCCCCCTCCTCTCCCCTCTGCGTGGGGGTCTGATTGGTTGATGAGGGAGCGCGTTGATTGGTTGATGATGAGCCGAGATCTCTGCGTAACTTTACTAGCCGGGCTCTAATAATCATTCAATTCATTATCCAATCAGGAAGACTCACCACACCGCTCTGTATCCTCGCTGATTCTCCTTTTAATTCTCCTTTTGAACCCCCTCCCTCCCTCTCCAATCCTCCCATACCTCCCAGAGGAGCCGGGGATGGACAGATGAGTGGAGCGCACTGTATCTGTTTGGTTCTGCTCTGCTGCTCGCTGAAGTAGAGAGAGACAAACTTATATTCCAGCGATGCCGGCGCTGAATGGACTCTCTGCCTCCCTCTCTCCTTCAAGAGGGGCTTTTCTTTCCCAGGGGCAGAGCTTTATAATTAGTCTTCTTCCAGAAATAGAAAACTAGTTTTCTGAGGTGAAGTCACTCTCTGATGTGTAGCCTTTAAAGCTGCAAATTTGAATTGATACAGAGCGGAGTAAAATCTATTATACATACATATATATCGGGAAAATCAATTTTCAACGCTGTGTGCCACTTACGCCTGTTTATCTTTACAAAATAAAAAAACTTTACGATGCTAAATGAAATGACTGAGGACGAACAGATACACGTTTAGTTTCTGTACTAACACCGACTTGTTTTAGTTTCTGGCTTAGTTGTTTAGTCTCCACACAGGCCATCCCAAGGCTGTCGCCCAGGCAACGTTATGTGTGTGTGTGTGCCTGTGTTGTCTTTATGTTATTCCATTTTCTTTATTGTGTCGTAAAATTTGTCGCTGTATTCATTTCTCCTTTTGACTTTATCTCTGCCTCGGTTCTGTTTTTCTGCCCTGTTTTTCCCACCTCTTGTTTCCTCCCCTTAAGCTCTCCCCCCTCTCCACTCCGCTCTGCCTCGCCCCCCCTCGCCGCTCTCCTTTTTCTCTTCCCCTCTTCCCCTCCCCTCTCCTTTCGCTTTCTCTGTCCGTTAATGAGAATGTGTTAACGAGAAAGAAAGATCTATTGGGTATAGCACAATTTATCAGAAAGGCAGAGGTTTGGAAAGGAAAAAAAAAAAAAAAAGGCGGCAGGCCCTTCAAAGAAGTCCTATTCTTGTGGTTGTGAATGTTTGATGAGACAGTGAAAAGTTCCCCCTCTAACGTCATGGTGTCTGAACAGAAGAGAACAGAACCGTTCTAATCATGCCGCACAGAAAAAATGACTTCCAACCCGATTTAATTAACTGATAAGAAACGGCTTCAAATTAATTTTTCAAGGATGTAAGATTTTGATTAAGAAACTCCTAAAAGAAATAGACGAATAATCAATTTTTTAATCAACTTACTCAAATGGTAACTGGTTAATATGATAATTCTAGCAATTAGGGCAAATATTGTCGAGCAGCAGTTTCTATGCATCCTGTTAAAGGAATTATAATATCTTTACATCTAATTATCATGGTTATTTAATTTTTTTGTATGGCTACCTCTCAATTTTACCATTCGTTTTTTCATCTGCCATTATAGGGATAATGAAATGAGAAGTTGGAAAGTGTAATAAGATGAAACTTTTATAAGGGCCAACCTGAATGGGGCTTTTCACGCACCCTGATTGGATAGATATTTAGGAAAAGGGAAAGGGGGGGCTGTTCAGAATGACATTATTTCTGCTGGTTTTACATGCAAAGCTGAGATGGATCTTTTAGATGTATGATTCTTTTATTTCGTCAGCAGATTAAAGTAGCTAATAGCTCCTGGCTTCTGGGCGCGCGCGTCCCCTCTCTTATTCATAAGCAGGTAGGCCCGGCCGTGAATATGCTATCCGAAAAGTTTTAAATCATCTATTCAGTCTGAGGAGAGAGAGACAGATTCAGCTTTGATTGAAGGAAAGATTGTGCGGTTCACCTTCTAGTGGCCATAAGATGTGTATGTATGTGGATACCTATGTATGTGTGTGTGTGTGTGTGTGCGTTTCCCTAATTGGACAGGTATTGTAGTGGAGGTGAAGAGGGGCCAGATGAAGAGAGAGAGTGGAGGGAGGGGGGGGGGTGCAGAGAAAGAGCTGGCAGGGGGTCCGGGGCTTTAGGAGAGCAGCAGTTCCTTACTTCAAAGACGGCTTACGGAGTGGACAAACGCTAACCCCGCTCACATACCTCTGCAAAACCACACACTCCACATTCACATACAGTGGCTCTTTTGCCTCTCATGAGATGAATATCCATCCCCTCTCACACTCCTCTTCCTCTCTCTCTCTCTCTCTCTCTCTCTCTGTGTCTCTGCTGTATCCCTCGCTCCCCGCACGCTGAACATCAGTGGAGTCGTGCGTTCAGAGGGAAATATTGACAAAGCGTTTGGAGGGATAGAATGGTTCCTTTAATTATATGCTGCTCTTATGATGCATGGTGTTTCTGTCTGGCTGCTTCCTCGCGCGCGCACACACACACACACACATGCACGTGCTGAATAGGTATTCCTGGCATAGACCCCCGTATTGAGCGTACATATTCAATTAGCAAAACGCATTAGCAAAACTTGGCATTTGTTGTTGTTTTTTTTCCCCCCTCCTTGCTCAGAATTAATGGTTTTGATATGCTAATTAGCGGGTAATTTAATTTCAAAAGGCCTCAATTAACAGCAGCGTTGTGGACACGAGGAAGTTAAGCAGCATAATCTAATTTGCATTAGTAACGAGCAGGGAGTAATTAGTCTCTAATTAGCCACTTCAGACAGCACTTGTGTTTACTTTCCTAATGAAGTGGAGGGGCTTTTTTTTTTTTTTTTTTTACAGGGAAGCCTCTGTGCATGCATGCGTGTGTGTGTGTGTGTGTGTGTGTGTGTGTGTTGCACGTGTGTCTGGTTTTGGGGAGTGGGGGGAATACAGTGGCATATGGCTTACAGTTTGGCTCCAGTTACACACATGGGTACATCCCCTACATACACACAAACAAACACTGCCACACACGTGAACACACACACACAGGGTCAGACCGGGCTGTCTTATGTGATTTGGCGCGCTCGCAGTAGTTTTCAATCCATTGAAGCATCTCTATGAGCTCGCTTACACATACCACGAGGGATTGATTGTGCGTTTGAGGGGTTTTATTTTGATGATAGCATTTCTCCTGGTATTATTTTTTTGTGTTGCAACAGCTTGCAATATTTTCTTTTTTGTCTATCCAGGCACTTGCTGTAGACTTTCCAAATTATATATTTTTTTGCATTGTGGAGTGTATAAACTGTTGTGTTTGAGTGATGACGTTACAAACCATAGCTGCTGGCCGACCTAATGCAGGGTTTATTTCTGGGATACGGTTGCCTGTGTTGACAACATAGCAAAACAGAAAGAGGAGAGACAGACAGCGAGATAGATGGAGAGATGGATAAACAGACAGCCCCATGGTGCGCTGTGTTTTATTCTTTTTTCATTTCATATCTTTTAAATGATTTGGAAATATATCCTGAACAGCGCTCAAGGAAAATAGCACGCAAAAAATAAATGCAACTTTTTCTTGGATGAGCGCTCCGGTTGGAACTTTTCCATTCACAGCCGTGTCAAAAACAAGTTGAAAACAACAGGCTTCCTCCTGGGCTTTTTTTGGGAAGAGAGATGGGGTGGAAGGGTTGCAGGGGGAGCAGCATAGCGGGGTTTTAGGGAAGGGGTGGGCAGGGGGGGGACAAGCAGCTGCCCTATTAGCCCAAATCTGTTGTTCAGAGGAGGTGGGAGGAGGGTGGAGCAACACCACTGAATTTCCACAAAGGAAAGCACACACTGTTTTCCTCACTTTGTGTGCAAAGAAGCTATATTCTCAGATTATGCCACAAATTAAAGTACGTTTAACCCTATAACACCTCTTTGGGTTCAGATCTTGTCTTATTTTTTACCCATAATCCCGTGCAAAAGGACAGAAGAGACCATTGGGACCCTATTAACTGACAGCCCCTCTGATGGGAAGGCATTTTTCCCCAACCTTCTCTGGGAATAATAAGAGAGGTCAGAAAGTTGGGCGACTTCCTGCTGCAAAGGGCAGGGTCAGAGCGCTGGTTGGCAGAAGTAGTCAGCACTCGGCGGACACGGCTTGCAACACACACAGAAACACACACGCTGAACGGACGATAACCCGTAGTGTAGAACTCGTGTGATTTACACACACCAAGAGCAGAAGCTGGAGAGAATTCAATAAATATAATGAATGAAGGCGCTACAGTGATTATGAGCCTGTTTCCAGCGCTGACCTCTACCCATACGCACATATGCCCAAATTTATAGCCACAAACATCCACCGATATGCACACACACACACAAACACTCACATACACATCCATAAATAGGCAACTGATTTACAAATGAGCTGACCTGTGTGTTGGCCTTGCTCTCAGATAGGCTCACACCCCCGCCAGGATGCATAAATCACAATGGACATGCATATGCATGAGCATCTGAGGAGGTGGGATAAGTGTGTGTCTGCGTGCGTGTGCATGCGCGTGTGTGTATGTGCGTGCGAACGCCGGCCTGCAGCAGCGTTTGTATCGATCATTGAGGCTTAGTTAAGTGCCTTTTATTTCATTGAGTTAAAGTTAAGGGCCGTGGACGGGCCTCTCTCCCGTGCGTGTTGGTTTTGAATGGAGGGGAAAGAAAGAAAGAAAAAGAAAGAGAAAGAACTCTTAACTGTTCTTTTTTCCCTCTTTTTAGTGGCATCCAGGGATAGCACATCACATTAATGGAACCTAGATGACGTTTCATGTCTCTTCTCTCTCTGGAAGAAGTGGTTTTGGTGTTGGACCTTTGCCTGATGTGTGTATGTATGATGTGAGCTGCTTTAACCTCCTCTTGTTTTATGGACTTATACATGGCTCTGGATCTCACTGCTGCTAGATTAATTTACACACCACTCACACATGCTTGCCAAATCTCCCTCTGTCTCCCTCTCTCCCTCTCTCCCTCTCTCCCTCTCTCCTTCTCCCTGAAGACAGAGCAGAAATTGCCTGGTGAGGTAAATAAATTACTTCCATCGATTGCTGTAGTTGAAGAGTGACTTTATCACAGTTTGACTTGTCCAGATACAGATCAGCGTGTGACAGCATGTGTTTTTTTATAATGTGCCACTGTGTCTACGGCATGTGTGTGTGTGTCTGACTTCATTTTCATGTGTTTGTGTGTGTGTGTGTGTGTGTGTGTGTGTGGGCTGCAGAAATCAGTGTAAAATCTACCTGATGGGTATCTCAATATATTAAAAGCTATTGCTGGAGCTACTGTATAGTCCATGAACTGTGTGTGAGTGAGTGTGCGTGCATGTGTGTGTGTGTGTGTGTGTGTGTGTTAGGCCTCTAATTTGAAACAGACTGCTGTGTGCATATTGAGAAGCAGATGAATTAGGCTGCTTTTATTAAAGTGGGATCTTCCAGCCCACCTTGTGTCCAGGTGGGTTGTTGGCTGATTGAGTTTATCTCTGTCTTGTTATCGATCAGTGCCGGGCACTGATAGGAGCTGCAGATAGATGACATCTTAATGCAACTTACACTGATACCTACTTCTGACTGCACAGGTTTCATCTACAGATCATCTGTGTAAAATGTTTCGCCGCACCTTGCCCCGTGCCCCAGATGTCACTTCATGGAAAGAGGTTAAAAGTTCACCCACAAAAAAACAAAACAAAAAAAAACCCATCCAACTGCAGAGGGTGTGTGTGTGTGTGTGTGTGTGTGTGTGTGTGTGTGTGTAGCAGTCTGGGACACATGCTGTTTTAATAGACGCTGTGCTGACGTTACTGCAGAGGCCAAGAAGCCACCGTTAAAAAAGAAAGGATTTGGAAAAAGAGCGAGAAAAGGCCTCATCTGTTTGCATTAAACAGTGGAAGAACTGACCAGTGAGGGAGCAAATGAGCGGCAGACGGCTAAAAGATATCTGCTTTTCTGGCCATGGCGCTCGCTTCCACTTTCCTCTCCCTCGCTCGCTTCATTTTGTTCGGCCTAGATTGCTCAGCGAGCTCCTTCTTTTATTTTACATCACATTTATTCCTCCTGGAGATAAAACGGTATTTGCTTTTTCTCTCTAACTAAATGTATCTATTAATAAGCTCTACTCCAGTTCTGCTACAGTAAGTCTACTACAAAGTTTTTTCTCTTAAAAGTCCAAAAGAAAAGTTACACAGGAACAGAGCGAAACACACGAAGAGCAAAAATAGAGAGCTCCGTTTTTTTCAGATTTACACTTTAATAGCAGTCCTCGTGGTTTATTCTGACCGGTCTGTCTGTCATCTACACTATCAGGTTCTTTTCTGCATCGGATGCTCCTGATTTGAGAATTAATTAGGCAGCGCGGTGGCGTCAGGGTTGGGATTTTGGGTTTGTACGCTAGCTATTTTAGTAGCTAATTACTGAGGGGGAGAGTGTTAATTGGAATTCTCTTAGATAATGTGAACTCCTCTTCCCCTTTTCTCCCCCGCCTCCACTAGAGTTTAATAGAAAACCACAGCACTTAATAGACCTCTCCCTCTCAGTCTGTTTTTTTTTTTTTTATTATTATTACTCTTTTATTTTTTAATTCTATTTTGATGTTTCTGACAGCAGCTCAGCTGATGCCCGATGGGACAGGAGATGTTTGTAGTCATGCTGTCGTGGTGGTGTGAGCCGTACTCAGATGGAGTGACATGCAGTAATCCTCTCAGACTTGGATATCGACTCCTTTTTTCTCGCTGGCTTGTGCCCTGTTAGTTTTCACAGAGGACAAAATTATAGAGACAGAGAGCTCGGTGACGTCTCGCACAGGGAGAAATAAGCAGAGGACAGGAGGGTGTATGTTAGGAAGGGAGGAAAAAAGGAGCTGCAGCTCAAAGAAAGGTGCTTCGTTCACGTTTGCTGCTTTGAAAATTAACTGATGAAAAACATAAATTTGATCATCTTCAGGGCTTGCTCAATCTTTTTATTCATTTATTTTATGCTTAACTTCTGTTGCACGGATAATGAAGCAAACTGGCCTAACCTGCATTTTGACTTTGCACTCTCTCCACAGCCTGAGGCGCCAAAATGCTAATTCAGTGGTGCGTAAGTAAGAGGGATAAAAACACAAAAAAGTGATTTTAATTTTAGAGAATATTCAAAATGAAACAATAGTTGCATTTGGATGTTGTTATAATTGGAGCGAACTGGCTGACTAGATAAACAGACTCGGTTGCTGGCGTAGGAGCACACACTTGGGGGTCTTTTCATATCTGCGCTCTGTTTAAAAATTAAACTGCGAACCGGCATAAAGCAGGGAGGGAACAGAATTAATATACAGCGAGAGACGACTAATCAGAGATCTGTGGTTTCATTGTGATTCCTCTGCCGACCTAAACTGTGACAAAAACATTATTTAACATCTTTACCTCCGCTCCAGCCACTCTGAAAGGCTTGACGCGCACAGACGGCCGTACAGTATTTTAATATCACTGTTTGTGTATTCTAATCCTGACACCACTTGAAATATAATTCCTTCCCCTATTTTAAATCATGGATGTGAAATTGCATTAAGGCAGGAGTGTGTGGGCATGAAAGCAGGGATGTTAAATGGACATATGAATGCAGGGTTGAATCCTAACCTATTAAGTACTTTCCTTATTATTTCTGAAAGTGGAGCGTGATAATTAGTTTGGTGGAAATCCTATAGCGGGGTGGAGGTATGGGTCTCAATAGTTGAGCCAAATTAATTTCTTCTGTCACCTTGAGCATATGTTCCTCTTAATAGGTTTAATTTATTTCACGGTGATTATCTTTTTTTTTTTTTTTTAACCACTTGTCTGTGATGCACATATTCACATCAAAAACCACTTCAACCCCGCGCACATGTGAATGGTATATTCATACCTAAATATGATAGAGCTGCACGGCGTCATTACCGCCAGGCTCCTGAGTCTGTGTGATCTGAGAGATGGCACTGTGCCGTTTTCCCAGGGGTCCCTGCTGCTGCGGCCCACTTGTCATGTGATCCATGTGTCTGGCTAAGAGCTCCATTTTTCTCAGGAGTCACTCCAAGTCTTTTTAGTCCTAAAAGTTAACAATCGTTCCTGATGTTAAATCCATCAGGAACCTCCATGTGCCACGAGGTCGCTTTAATAATCTCCCCTGTGTATGTGTGTGCGCGTGTGTGTGCGTGTGTGTGTGTGCTGAGGTTAGGTTGGACCATGGGAAAGTGGCATACCTGAGAGGATTAGAGTGATTCCCAAGGACACTTTGCGTGGGACAATATTCAAATACTCATTTCTTGTAAATTCAAGCACTTTACCATTTTGTAACACCTTACACAACCTGAGCCTGGTAACTTTCAGCACTGTGTGTGTGTGTGTGTGTGTGTGTGCTGTCCCCCCACCACCCCAGTGTGTATGGTTTGTTTTTGATCTATCAGGAATAACTCTAGTTGCTTTGTCTGGTTTCACCTTACACCAGTAAATTACACCCAATCACTAAAATTACATCCTATAGACTGTGTGTGTGTGTGTGTGTGTGTGTGTGTGTGTGTGTGTGTGTGTGTGTGTGTGTTTGCACGTGCATTAATTCATTGTTGACATCATCTCGCAGAGATGTACTCAATGTCAGCTTTGATTAGACTGAATGAAGTCCAACTGTT
Source organism: Nibea albiflora (assembly GCA_014281875.1). Lineage (NCBI taxonomy): Eukaryota > Metazoa > Chordata > Actinopteri > Sciaenidae > Nibea > Nibea albiflora. The sequence goes on from CM024790.1 coordinate 24,274,195, forward strand.
TTTGTGTTTTCGTCATTTAGGGGAAGTAAAATGGAAATGCAGCTGTTTTCTGTGTGTGTGTG